>MU261430.1:17500-106952 GCA_020310875.1 Ceratopteris richardii
ATGTCTAAAAAATAGAAGTTTTATTGTCTTCTTAAGTGTATGTATGTGTATGTGTGTGTATGCATGTTTATAAATTTAAAGTGCTATTTGTATATTGATCTCTTCTTTTGTTTGAGATTAAAGAAGAGGAGATATTATATGGTAGAAAGAAATAATAGAAGAGCTATTTTGTTAAATAAATATAAATATTTTAACTTTAATCTATGTAATTTTGTTTTGTTAAATAAACATAGGTGACTGCAAAAAAGAGAGTTGAACTAGATCATACATCATGCTTAGGCTAAATGGGCCATCATAATTTTGTTGCTACATTTGTAAGTATATGTAGTATTGAAACTATATTTTTTATTTTATTTAAAACATTAATCATTAATCTTTTGTGTTTGCTTCAATGGAGCGTAAGGATTATGGTTGTTATCCTATGAAAGAGGAAATGGAATATGTTATATATTATGGATATTTGGCATCCGAGTGAGTAGATAAGAGATTATCCAGATGATTTTGTGAGTATTATTAGATTTGAAATACTTTATTTTATTTTTATTAATATTTTATATTTTTATCTATTTATGTTTGGTATATGTAATACAAGAGCCCCTTAAGATACATTAGATTATGCAAATGATCATGATGATGTAGATGATGATGATTAGGGGGCTAATTCAGATGATTAATACTATTTACATTTGATGTATTATCTACTTTGGTACGCGCACACACACACACACACACACACACACACACACACACATATATATATATATATATATATATATATATATATATATATATATATATATATATATATATATATATATATATATATATATATATATATATATATATATATATATATATATATAAGTTATGTTTTTCGGTGTGTCTATGGCGAGAGTTTATAGTTTTAACCATTCGAGAGTGTTTATTAAATTAATTTATTTTATGGAAGTGAATTATATGGTTGAAATGTAATCATGATTTTCATTATAGTTTATATCTAACATGTGATTTACTACTTAAATTATATAATCCATTCAGGTTATATGTGTGGTTGTGTGTGTATATGATCGTATGTGTGTGTTTTTGTATGTATGCACATGTAGGTATATATCTATATTTTTTTATGTGCATTTATGTGTGTGTAACTATTTGTGTATTTGTTTGTATATGTATGTGTATATGTATATGTGTGTATGTCTACGTGTATATGTATGTGTATATGCATGTGTACATGTATGTGTGTATATGCATGTGTATATGTATGAGCACAATTAACTTGTACTTTGTACGTTGAATCTCTTTTCTCCCTTTGATAGCGACCCCTTGGATGGTGTCCATACTTGCCACATATGGTATACACTACAACAGATCGATGGTATATCAAGGTTTTTACCGAGAGAAATGAACGCGGTTTTATTTGTCCCGACGCCGGTGTAAAGGTTGGTATGGGTGTCGGTACCAAAGCGTCAGTATATATGCTGGTATAAGCATTGGTATATGTGTCGGTATATGCATTGGTATAAGCGTCGGTAATATCAGCGTCCATATCGGCGCACATACCGAGGTCTCTGCTGGGTATACCGTCGCGTATACCGTCGCCTGCTTTGGGTGTACCGGTGCTTATTCCGATGCCATTACTGGGAGTACCGTCGCATATACCGACGACCATACCTGCAAATTTTTTTTTGGGCAGAGTGTGTTGTCTTTTGCTATAGCAACATTACCATGATGTTGCTTAACAAAAGACAATACACTCTGCCCAAGAAAAACCGAGTACATGTGATGTGTACTCTAATGTCAACCGAAATATGATCTCATGAAACAAAATATTATTGGACACAAAAGAGATAATCAGAATGAACCATGAACCATGTACAAAAGAAGTTATATATTTCAATAATGAAGCATGTACAAGAGTGTGGCAAACCATTGTCATATATGACGCTTTTACAAAATGTGGCAAAGCAATGCATTGCTATATGAAAATCAAATACAAAATTTTGGTGTTCCCCTGCCATACACATGCAAAGAACGTTCCATATTAATAGTCCTACAACAAAGAACATTAATGGAATGAGATAAATTCACATGAAAATTACAAACAACTTGTAAAAATCAAGTTTATAAATTAATTACCTCATCATAAAAAGTCCCTTGAAACGACCGCACCGCGTCCCTCCAAGTCCTCCAATAGTGCAATCAACCCATGATGATATCTGTAAGACTCCTCCGTTCGCGTTGGAGGACGACCCATTGCCAGCTCTTGAAACAAATATACAAAAGATTAGAGGAACATACATGAGAAATTTAACACAAATAAATTCAATAAATAAAATGGTACTTACAAACTCATGACACATCGTGTCATATCCGCTGATGCCCAAATGTGACGGTCCAACCGTATCTAAACGTGATGGCTGTGGCATCTCGCTACTAGCGATATCGATCAGGAGTCTGCTGCTCGTCACGAATCATGTCCCACTCCTCAGCATCTAACCATAGAGGCTTTGGTAAGCGTGCTCTGAAAGCATCACGAGTCTCGGATCGTCGATGGGACATAAACTCAGGTGCGGTGTGCAGAATCCACTCTGAAGTGACAAGAGATTGTCCATCGGTTGGTTGAAGCTCCTGATAAATCGTCTGTGTGATATAATTCTTCCGATCTTTATAGTGTTCACTCCATTTCAGCATGATAGAGTGTCCAAGCTGGATGGAGCAAAGCTATCGTATGCGTGCATGCATTGCTTTGCCAACCGCATCCATCACCGGAGCTCCATCTCGGATACTATACATCTTGGAGTCATCATGGTCACGAGCACCCCAAGGTGTACGTGGGATGCACTCGTCCCAGGAGTAGAAGCGGGTGACACAACGTCCGTCGCACTGCCTCCATAACAGCCGCCTCCTCTGCCTCGAGACCTACCTGTAGATCCACTCTTAGAACCTCCTTCTCTAGAGCGTGACCTCGATCTACGAGACAAGCCAAAACCTGTATCGCACTGAGGTGTCGAACTCACATGTCTACTAGTAGACCGAGTAGGAGATGGCTAAAAAGATGTTCGTGGTGGAGTCACAAAGCTAGGAGACATACCTCCTACGAGATTAGCACCACCCACAAGAGTGACACTGGTAGGAGTGACACCGGTGGGGGTGACACTGGCGAGAGTGAGACCAGCGGGAGTGAGGCCGGCAGGAGTAAGGCTGCCAAGAGTGAGGCTGGGAGGAGTGCTACCACGAGCGATCCAATACTGTGATGGAGCGGCCATATATGCTGGAGGAACTTGAGAGATGAACTCCAAAAACTGCTCCTCTATCATGGAATGTGGAGTGACTAGAGGACTGTCTCCCACCATGCTTTGTAATAAAAGAACTCAAATAATTAGCATGCGATAATAAAAGTAATATAGAAAATAAACCAAAAAAAAACAAAAATTAGTACGTACAAGTGTTTTATTCAAAAGTCCTCTAGTCTAGCATCCTCTTGAAGATCCGATGCACCGAGAATATCTATCTTTATATTGATGGCTTTTAAATCGCTTGCTATGTTGGTTTCTTCCTGATCATCGTCTATTGCTTCGTCTTCTCGAACAATGACCTCTTCTTCAATGACCTCTTCTTCTTGAACAATGATCTCTTCCTCCTCGACAATGAATCTCTGAGTCCACTAGAGATGGACTTTCTTCTACATCTATGTTCTCAAAAATTTTTCTACTACGTGGAGCGACTTGTAAAACAAATAGCCACTCTGGTCTTTTGAATGTGGTATAAAAACAACTTGCTCACAGTGTTCGGGAAGTACAAATGTATCACTTTCATCTGTCCATAATCTTGTGGAGTTGACTTGAAGCAAACGGTTTTTATCCCGTCTTACTGTTGCGTTTCTTCCAAAGGTGACTACTTTGAACCATTTCACATCAAAAACAAAGTAATCAAACTTTCTGAAAGATAGTTTCAAGATGTCTTGAATCACACCACAATAATCTAGCTCGCCGTCTAGAGCATTATCATCTCTTGCACTCACTCTACTTTTTTGCGAAAAATTCACCATGACTCCACTATCAAAAGTAGACCTATTTTGATCGATTCGTGCAATTTGAAAGTGTCGTCCATGAGACCATAGTGCACCGTATTTAATATACTCCCAATCACATCCTTTTGCGAGTTCTTCTTCTTCTTCAGAGATATCTTCACCCGCTGCCTTTGCTTGTGAAACCGCTATATCTAGCCATCTGCTCATTGGAAAAGGTGGAAGAGGTCGAAGACTTTTTGGAAGAGGCCAAAATCGAGTGGAACGAATTCTTCAAAACTGAGCTCTTTCCTTTGCGTTAGTTTCCTTGGCAAGCTACATACCTTTCTAACCACTTCTGCATAGGCTCAGAGTTAACTATGCAAAACTTCATTGCCTTCTCTCTGAAAGATGCATCCATTTTTCTTTGCAATCCTTTACCTTGTGGTTCATCGCCTACGAGACGAACATCTTCATCATCGCTCCATAATCGAGGCATTTCGGGATCGGACATACGTAGAAACTGAAGGGCTTTGGTGTGCAGAACAAGAGGAGGAAGGAGGAGATGGAGGGTGTTGACAGGATGCGGGAAGAAGCAAGTATGGACACACATGAAGATCTAGCACTGAGGCAACCCTTAATTTTTTCAAAACCCCCACATCATTCTAAAGTGATTCTCATCACTACGAACCTTTGTAAATTTCATTTCACCTTTTTGTAGCTCCATTTTGTACAAGCCGAGGAGTCCTCGAGCTTGGGGAGCCTTAGATGTAGTTGCCTGTCAATTTTCATAATTTTTAGATCTCGTTTGGGCCCTCAAATAAGCCTCGGAACCTAATTTTTAACTAGGCCGGACACTAGGTCTGAACAGGGCCAAAGCTAGTCAAGAACTATAAATAGAGCTAGAGAGCTCATTTTGGGGGTCAGCTTCTTGTAGTTTGAGCTTGTATGAGAACTTTCTTGCAATAGAAGTGATTCCATTGTCTTACTCTCTTTGTTCTTACCGTGTGTGCGCGTGTGTGTGTATGTGTGTGCATACTTGTGTGCTTCTCACTCACGCACTTGTGCTTCCACTTGCTCGTGGTCTTCATACCATCCTCACGTCTTCCCGGATTGACATTAAAGGAGGTGCTACTCATCACTGAGCTACACCAAATTTTGGCGCCGTTGCCGGGGATCGAGCTTTGAGGACGAGCGTGTGATGGTAAGACGTAGAGAGGACGCGTTGGAATGGTAAGTAGTAGGTAAATTTCTGATCTTTCTCCATCTCCATTTTCATCTTCACCTCCTTCTCCATCTCCACCTCCACCTCCTTCCCCACTACATATCCCCTCTTCCTTTTCTTTCCCTCATTTGTTGTGTGCGAGTTTGAGAGAGAGCGATTGTGCGTGCTTGTATTTGTGTGTTTTTTGCATGTTTCTTGCAGGTGGCAGCTCCATCATCATCTCCAGCAAGCTCAGCAGGTACAGAAATTGTCTGCACAGTTCCCGAGGCGTTGAGCTCGAGCTATCGCGACACTCCGAAAATCTCGACTTCTCACGATTCTGAGTGCACCACGGCATTGCGCAGGCCTAGAGCTCCTAGGAACCCTAGATAGAACAGGAAAATTCGCCATATCCTGAGCTATCGCGACACTCCGAGGTATCGCGACACTCCGAGCTATCGCAACACCCCAAGGTATCGCGACACTCCGAGCTATCGCGACACCCCAAGGTATCGCGACACTCCGAGCTATCGCGACACCCCAAGGTATCGCGACACTCCGAGCTATCGCGACACCCCAAGGTATCGCGACACTCCGAGCTATCGCGACACCCCAAGGTATCACGACACTCCGAGCTATCGCGACACCCCAAGGTATCGCGACACTCCGAGCTATCGCGACACCCCAAGGTATCGCGACACTCCGAGCTATCGCGACACCCCAAGGTATCGCGACACTTCCAGCTATCGCGACACCCCGACCCGACCTATCGCGATACACGGCCATTAACGCATGAAAAATGAGAGTTAATTTTTGAGTGAATGAAAGGGTAGTTGAGCTTGAATTTTGACATATTGGTATAACCTAGAACCTTGGTAGGGGGCAAAAGGCATAGAAACCAGAGATAGGTGGGACTAAGTGATTCTCAGAGACAGGGGGTACAGTGAGCTACCCAAGGGGGTTAAAATTATTGAAGCGGGTCTTTCAAATACTTGTGGCAATAAAGCTATACTAACTGGTGAGTTTTTGCAGGAACTTTGTGAGCACTCAAGGCAATCAAAGCAAGCTAGCAAGGGTGAGTACCGGGCCTGGGAGAAGACTTCCTGGGCTTGCATAGCTGTCTGGTCAACCAGCTGATTGAGGTTGGAAGATCTCATGACCCTCCTTTGTCAATTCCTAGCCTAGGCTAAGTACGACTTAGGTGTGGTAATTAACTAGGGCAACGTTAGGCACGAATCAAGTCCAAGAGAATTAATCAACCAAGTGCAAGAAAATAAATAGGTCTTAAGTGCGAAAACACTAAGGGCCAAAAAGGTAAACGGGAATCGATCACTCATCAAGTGCGGAAATTCACTTAAGTACCCCTGACGACGCAATTTCAGACAAGACCATAAACATAATATTCAACTAAAAAGAACGAAGTAATTGATGCAAAATCAACCTGCAACGAGAGCGTGCTTGGGTTCCATGGGGTAAATAAATCAGGCATATGAACCTTAGATCAGGCAGACATTTAGGCCGAGACAGACAAAGCCTCAGATCTTCTGAAGCTAGTGTCAATCACACTGCCAGGTCTTGGGCCCAGCAGTTGAGCGATTACCCATACACTCCCAGATCAGAAACCAGTGATTCTGAAATGTCCTATCACATGGAGAGACCCGTAGGGAGTTCAGGGTTGGCTTATCTAGAAAAGCCAGAGGGGCCTTATAAGACTCAATTGGAATATATCAGGACGAATCGTCTAGGTGCTCGCATCTACGAAGACGGACTGAGAAGATCAGTGGTCCAGATTAAGAACCCCGACCAACCCCATGGAATAGACTACCCGGTAGTCAAGTTTGAGAATGGAGCATACCTAGATAAAGAGGGGACTATATATGTAGTCACCACTCTTCCCGATAGAACTGATGAGTTTGGAAATGTGATTGCGGAGACCGACATGGGAGATATAGAGCAAGGGAACTTAGAGAGAGAGCCAAGAACTCCCCGTGGTAAGTCTGTCTTGACCAGAATCATGACTCCTGAGTGGATTCCACAAGATAATAAAAACATAGATCTGCTTTTAAACCGAGAAACCGATGAGGTTTTTTGGAGATATAAATCTCCTCAATCTCAGGAAGTGAGTGCCCTCACGATCTATGAGTTTAAAGACCCTGATAGCCCAGGTCAAGTAACCTACCTAGACAATGCATCAGAGAGAATCTTCGTGGTCACTGAGCTTGGCAGACATGCCTACACATGGAAGGGAGAATTGGTGTTTCCCCAACCAAGGTCTACTGTGTCCTTTGGTCACCAAGGAGCTGGGACCTCCCAAGCTCATGGAGCCCAAAGAGATAGGGGTAGAGACAAACCTGAGGTAAGTTTTGCCAACTCCCTGGGAAGAGAAAGAACGGGAACAGAAAGGAATAGAGTAGAACCTGAGAGACATAGAACCCCATGGAATCACCGGGACATTGATGATTTTCCTTTGCCAAGGCCAAGAGAACACACTAGGACCCTGCGACCAACTCAACTGGTGAAGTCCATGAAGAACTATTTCGATGGCACGGGAGACCCTTATGACCATGTGGCAGAATTTCGACAGGTGCTGAAAGCTGAACATGTGGAGGACCTATTCACACAATATAATGCTTTCGGTCTAACCCTTAGGAACACTGCCCTTACGTGGTTCCAACCACTGAATGAGAGGCATTTCAGAAACATAGACCAACTCTTAGAGGCATTTATTGTCGAGTTTTCTAAGAGTGGAATCAGGCATAACACCTCCTCACTAATTCATAGTTTCAAACAAACACCTCAAGAGACGGTCAGACTAGCTGGAAGAAGATTTAGACAATACCTGGAGAGATGCCCTATGCCAGAGTTACCCACACCAGCCAAACAAGTGGCCTTGTTCCTAGATGGATTGTTGAGCACTAAGCTCAGGTCATATGTGTACCTGAAGGACCCTAGAACGATAGAGGAGTGCGTGCGCATGTGCATAGACATTGAGGACAATCTAGGTGAAGAATTAGAACTATCAAAAATCTATAAGGATTCTGATAGCTCTAGTAAACAGACATCTGGTCAATCCACATCCATCGAGGAACTTGCAGAGAAGGTAGCCCAAAAACTAGGTGTCTCCAGTAAGCAAATTCCTAGATTTGCCCCAGTTAAGCGGTGTTACAATTGTGGCGGCGAACATATGGCAAGTGTATGCCCCATTATGGCCCAACCTCAGGTGAATCCTAGTAGCCAGTACTGCACCATAGAGCGCAGGTACACCAATCACACGGCACAAGACTGCCCATATAACAAACAAACTGTTAGGCAAAATTATCCTCAGCCATATCCACAACAGGGTAGATACCAGAATCAGTACCCATCACCACAATACAACAGACCGCAACAAACTTATCAGCCACCTTATCAAGGGCAGCAGAGACCTCAACCAGTCCTAGTGCAGCAACCCCCTACTCCAACCAATGTGATCCCAGTGAAGTATGCATCTACTGAAGAAAATCCGAACAGAGCCATAGTCCCAGTCACCCCATTGCTATCAGACAGTGACCCCAGTGACCATAGTTTTGACTCCGCACATATTGATAGCCCACAGGCTTACTACATGCAGTCACCCGAGCATAACGAGTCATACTACTATGAGGACCCAAGTGAAAATAGCGGGGAACCGGAGTATTCTAATGTCATGTACACAAACCCCAACTCTAGACCTCAACCTAGGCAGGTACGACCCCCATTTCCTAGAGGGCCATGTTTCAGATGTCAGGGAGATCACCTTGTACGTGATTGTCCACTACCTATCCCTACACTACCTCAGCCAGTAACCATTCAGGGCTTTTGTCAAGACTGCGGGAAAGAGCATCTCCTACGAGATTGCCCAAAAAACCCCAATAACATGCCTAAGATCACTCCTATCAATGTTGTGGGGTTAGTTGTAGACTCCATAGGAAGCGTGACTTCCACTGCACCTGTGCAGGTGATCACAAGAGCCCAGGCACTTCAACAACACCAAGGTGTTGGTCCCGAAAAGAGCCCCGAGGTGAGTGAAACAGAGAGCATACCCAAAAAGAGGACTAGCGCCTGGAAGGATAGTCGTGAAAGAATGAAGAGACAATGGGCAAAAAAGATAAACGAACTTGAAGAAAGCGTGAGAGAAACCAAGGCAAAAATCACAGAAATCACATCTCAACCACACTCCCACACATTTCCACCACTACCATCCCCATCACCCTCCATTTCTCCACCCTCTAACACACCCCTCGTAACCCACCCACCACCCCGAGTAGGGTCAGTATTAGCTGACCCCACTCCTGAAGGCTTGGACATGCTGTTTAAAGCCTACCAGGCTCGACTTCAAGAAGGGCCAACAGCTGCAAACCTAGACAGGAGTTACCCTAGAGCCGACTTAGAGATTGAACGGATGAAGATGTGTATGAAAATGGTGGAACAAGCTCAAGCTATACTTGAGACTAGCCAAAAGTTCAGTCAGACAAACGCTGTCAAGCCGGATTTGCATTTCCAAGGCTTACTAGAAAGATTAGAGCAGTTGGTAAACAAATCACAAGTTTCTTTACCTCCACAGGCTCAACCAGTTGTTGAAAGAGGAAGCGCACCACAAATGGTAGCTTATGTTCCTAATTCTACGGATGCTGGAATACCTCCTTCAATACAACAGTACTCTCCAGAGTTCTTGCGGGAAATACAAGAAGAGAAATGGGCCAAAGAGACGGGTGATTCCCCTCCTATTCCTGAGATTGATGATCTTCGTGATCAATTTCCCCAAGACATTCCCTCTATCTATGGGGATCAAGCAGAGCAACAAGAGGATGAGAGATTAGATTTTGAATCTAATTCTTTACAAGAGTTGCCTCATTTCACAGGCCCATGGGAATCTGAATCTCTCCAGATCAGAGCGCCCATGATATTGGTAAGAAATGAAGACTCAGTGATTCCCAGGAACACCGATGTTGTGAAAAACACTAAGGTTCAATGTCACCTCACTGTAGAGGAGCTGCTCAAGGCAAAACCGGAGCTCTGGAATCATGTGAAGGATCAGGTTCCAGAACTTGAATCCAATATACCAAAAGTAGGCTCTAAGCAGAAAGTTCCCGAGATACCTCTCGACAAGATAGGAGACATGAGCGAAGGTGAAGAAGGTAACACTTATCTTCCGATCACCTATCAAGGTTACACAACCAAAGCAATTGTGGATTCGGGTGCCGGAGTTGCTATCGCGACCATCTCCCTGTGGAAGCGATGGGGCAAACCCACCTTAAGACCAACGAGAATGAAACTTCAAATGGCAGATGGTCATTTTGAAAGACCTCTCGGATTGCTTGAAGGGATAACTCTAACCACTTGTGGTGTGGAGTTTGAACATACGTTTGCTATATGTGACTTTGAGAAGAATAATGTTTACGAGATGATCCTAGGAAGACCTTTCCTACGACAATTGCAAATAGTACAGGATTGGGGAACCAACTCCTTGTACTTACAGCACTTAGGGGTCACCACCAAGGTCAATCTGAAGGATCACACCTTCAGAGATGTACCACCCCTACAGTGGAATCCTATCCACAAAGCGAAAGAAGATTCTATCTCCGTGCATTCTGGAAGTTCACATGAACCATCCTGGTTGCATGAAGATACTCACTTGTGGATGTGCAAGGTCGCGGAGGAAGAGGAAAAGCGCCGAAAAGCGAGAGAAGAAGGGGCTCCCCCAGGAGATAGACCAATAAATGACCCAGCCTATACACCAATGATATTTCCTGATGAGGAATTTGAGCGTCATGGTTGGGCAGAAATCTTAGCTACCATGGACATTGCAGTCAATGAGGAACAATGGACACCCCATTGTGACGAGGAGGGTTATGATATTTCAGTGTTCATGTGTCAGCCCTTGTTGGAAGAGTGTGATCCTAGTGAGTTCATAGGAGAAGAAGAGAATGACGATGATCTAGAATCCATTGTGATGGATACATACTTTGACTCAGAGGAACACTACTTAGAAGATTTAGGGGTGTTAACCCAAAAGGAAGAAGAACCCCTTGCGAGTATTAAAACGATAAGTTCAAAGAAAGGAAGTGAAGGAGGTCAAAAGAAAAAGAAAAGGAAAGTAGTGAGACAAGAAGAGGAAGAATCATTGTTTGAAGTACCAGAGAATTTCAAGAAATATGAAGTGGAAGATCGGAAAATTTTGGTACGAATGCCTAAGAGAGAGGCCATTATAGGAGAAGCATATGACAATAAAGAAAAGACCAAAAAAATTGTAGTGACCATTGAAGGGAACGAAGAACGATGTACGTACATAGGAGATGACCTGAGTGCAGAAGAAGAAGCAGAGCTCGTAGCTCTATTAAGGGAATATAGGGATGTGTTCGCATGGCATTATAGAGACTTGAAAGGAGTAGATCCAGAGATCTGCTCTCATACGATTCCGATGACCGCTGATGCTAAGCCCACCAAACAAAAACCCTACACATATAATGACAATTATGCGGCCAAAATAAAAGAGGAGATTGACAGGCTGATTGAAGCCGGATTCATCTATGAGATTGAGCATACTGAATGGGTGTCCCCTATTGTAGTGGTGCCCAAGAAGAATGGGAAATTGCGAGTGTGCATTAACCTTAAAAAAGTTAATGCCGCTACGATTAGAGATAGTTATCCACTTCCCATCACCGAACATCTCTTGGAGCGTGTTGCAGGCAAGGAAGTTTACAGCTTCCTTGATGGATTTTCAGGTTACAACCAAGTAGCCATTGCCCCCGAAGATCAACACAAAACGGCCTTTGCCACAGAATGGGGAATCTTTGCATTCCGTGTGATGCCATTTGGGCTCACCAATGCACCTGCAACATTCCAAAGACTCATGTGTCATGTCTTCAAAGAGTTCTTGCGAAAGAGCTTAGAAGTATATGTGGATGATTTGTGCTCTCATTCCCAAGAGAGAAGTTACCACATCCCTGAACTCAGGCAAATCTTCAACAAGTGTAGAGATTATCGAGTGTGTCTGAATCCAGAAAAGTGTGTGTTTATGGTACGCCAAGGTAAGATCTTAGGTCACATTGTTTCGAAGAATGGAATATCAACAGACGAAGACAAGGTAAGAGCGATAGCAGAGTTGGCCAGACCAAGAAATGTGAAAGAGGTACAAGCCTTTATGGGCCATTGTGGATATTACCGTAGATTTATCCACATGTATGCCATCATAGCTAAACCTCTTTATGGGCTGTTAACGAATTTTGAATGGAATGAGGAATGCGAGACTTCCTTCAATGAGCTGAAGAGACGTTTGTGCACAGCACCAATACTCCGGATTGGAGCAAACCCTTTCATGTCCATGTAGATGCCTCCAATCATGCAATAGGATGTGTGCTAGCGCAACCCACAGGTGAAGGAAACCTAGATTTGCCGATAGCATATGCTAGTAGGCAATTAAATGCAGCTGAACGAAATTACACCACAACGGAGAGAGAAGGCTTAGGCATGATATATGCTGTGAAGAAGTTTAGACACTATCTATTGGCCAATAAGTTCAAATTTTTCACGGATCATCAAGCGTTACTATATCTGGTCAATAAACCTTGCAATACAGGTCGCTTAGTAAGATGGTTCCTCTTACTAATGGAATACGACTTTGAAGTTGTTGTCAGGAAAGGTAGAACCCATCTTAGGGCAGACCATCTTTCTCGCATCACTTCAGGAGAGCCACCGCAAGGAGTGTCTGACGAATTGCCCGATGCTTATCTGTTCAATTTAGAAGTTGTTCCTAAATGGGCAAACAAGCTGGTACCAATCCTAACCTTCGGGCCTGCAAATAAGAATGTGAAAACCAGCAAAGAGGAAGTTGTAAAATCATTAAAGTATCAAATCTTGGCTGGAAGTATGTACAAGCAAGATACAGAAGGAGTGTTAGCTTGTTGTGTCGAGGAGGATGAACATGCTAGTTGGCTGCAACAAGCCCATGAAGGACTGCTAGGGAATCACTACTCTAAACAGCGAACATTGCAGAATCTAAAGCGCTTAGGAGTGTATTGGCCGAGCATGGACAAAGAAATACAAGAGTGGTTCCACAATTGTCCAGTATGCCAGAAGAGACCCCCAGTGGAGCATGCCACTCTTTATCACGTGTCATCAATCCCCGATTGGAGTGCTCCATTGGTCGAGTTCATGAGAACAAGAACATTACCCAATCAGGCTAGTATTGCAAGAAAACGGAGCATGGAGCAAGAGGCTCAAGACTATGCTTTAGTAGGAGACAACCTGTATCGAAGAGGCAAGGATGGTTACCTAAGACTGTGCGTACATGAATCAGACTACTTGAAAGTCTTAGAAACGGCACATAGCGGTGCTGCAGGTGGACACTTTGGGCCTGACAGAGTGATTAAAACTATTCTATTCTCAGGACTGTGGTGGCCCACTCTTCATATGGATGCACATACTTATGTGAAGAGTTGCGACACATGCCAACGTGCCCAATATCCGACAAGAAAAGATGAAATGCCCTTGAGGCCAATGATGGGAGGACGTGCATTTTCAAAGTGGGGTATAGACTTTGTAGGTCCCATCAACCCCCCAGCTAGGAACTCCCATGCAGAATACATTATTGTAGCCACAGATTACCTTACAAAGTGGGTGGAAGTAAAAGCCACGACAAAGAATGATGCTCAAACGACGGCTAAATTCTTATTCGAAAATGTGTTCACTAGATATGGGTTACCAATAGAGTTGGTTAGTGATAGAGGTACGCACTTCTTGAATGAGGTCATTGAAAATCTCCTTCAAGAATTCATGGTGATACATAAGAAATCTGCACCCTATCACCCACAGGCTAACGGACAAGCCGAGAGCACGAATAAGATCCTGTGTAATGTATTGACGAAACTTGTAAATAATAAACGCTCTGACTGGGACAAACAACTTCATCATGCTGTTTGGGCATACCGAGTTGCTTACAAAACGGTACTCAATGCCACCCCATTTCAGATGGTCTTCGGACAAAATGCGGTGTTACCCTTAGACTTCCTAATTCCAGCTTTAAGAGTAGCACAAGAGCATGAGTGGAATGGACACGAGTTGTCCTCTAGGATCTTTGATCTAGAGCGTTTAGGTGAAACAAGGCTACGAGCAGCAGCAGGTATCTACGCTGCAAAGAAACGGCAAAAGGCATACTTTGATGCCCATGTGAAGGATAAGGGCTTGAGAGCAGGAGATCTAGTGTTAGTCTACACATTGAAACAACACGCAAGGAAGCTAGAAAAGAGAGGCTACGGACCTATGATCATTAATAGGATCTCCACGAGCGGAGCTGTACAACTAGCCACTTTGGAGGGGGACGTCCTCCCAAACTATATTAGTGGGTGCAGAGTCAAGCTGTATCAAGAACCCCTCACGGAGGAGATGCTAAGCCGACTCAATACTGCTAAACAACGTAAAGAGGAGGAGAAACGAATTCGAGAAGAAGCACAGGCAGAGGCCTTAGAGCGTATCCGACGAATGAAGCTGAGGAGACAAGGAAGGGACCAGACTATGACGGACACTCAAGAGTCTCCAGGCTATCACATGGCCATGTGTGAGGCTTCAGGTGAACGTATCCATAAGATAGTGGACCGACGACCTTTTGTGACCCTAGAAATAGGACAAAAGGACAGCACAACAAGCGTGAGGGCTTTAATTGATTCAGGAGCAGCCACAAGTGCAGTTCGGCTTTCTTATTGCCAGCAGCTGCAGTTGGAGGTAAAACCCATAGAAGCATATCTGATAGGATTAGGAGGTGTTGAAACCCCTTGTATGGGAGAGGTGGATCTTCCCCTCTACATACAAGAGGTCCTCATGCCAGCAAAAGTGCTAGTGTGTGAAGACGAGGATCTGACCGAACCTCTTGTCTTAGGCCAAGACTGGATCTATGATCACGCAGTCAACCTCAACCTAAGAAGTGGACTTCTTCAGACTTGGGTAGGCCAAGGTCGTCTCATGGTTGAATTAGAAAAGCAAGCGCTCAAACCAATAGAACAGACACCAACTCCTGATCCCTCCAGGAATCCACACGAAGTTAACCATGTGGTGCTTGTCCAAACTTCTATGGTGCAGAGGAATGGCAATCTTACTGAAGGTTCGGGAGCCAAGAAGGAGTTCCTAAATGAGTCCAAGAAGATGCTAAACGAACGGACCGAACATCACGCTACACGAAGGAGGCCGCTAATCAAGAGGCAGGAGCGCCAACCCGCGCAATATGGAGCATCTCATGGTGTGAAGCAGATCTGGATGCGCAAGGATGGAAAACCCACAGATCCAATAGCAGATTCTCAAAGAAACAGGAAACGAGCCTCACCATCAAGGAACAAAGTGAAGAAGCCCCCTAGGATAACCCCTGGGCGCACCATTTCTATTTGGGTTCCTAAGCGGTCAATGAAGGCCACCCCTAATGCTAGACAGATATGGGTGCCCAAGGCTAGCTTACAAGCCCAAATTACTTCACCTACAGGCACAAGGATGAAGCAGCTTTCACAAGCACTCTTGGCCAACAATGCAGAAAGTGATAAGATACCTACACCTCTCACTGCCCCCACTCCCATCAACCCCAGGAATGTCTGGAAATGGGTACCCACAAGGTCCCACATACATCACACTCTCAGGCCGAAATCTTCACCTGTCCTTAGCTCTAAGAGCTACGACTCCTGTATCAAAGTGTGGAGAATTAAACGGTGTACTAAACCCCCCGACCCTATTCTGTAAATCCGTCCACACTAACGTAGAAGCATTCCGAGCCCATTGCATAACCAAAGTATGCATCTAGGATGACACTGACCTTTAATCACCACTCACACATATCATAAACACCTCACCACTAATCACTGACCTCCGGGATTGTCGTGTTAGTATTGTGAAGGGAACACCATTACATCCTGTTTCCTATGCAACACTAATGTGCCTTTCGTCTTCCAGCAGATAAGCAACCTACTCTCATGGCAACAGCGGCAGGCACAAGCTCTCAGGCAGGATCTGGTGCTCCTATCAATTGGGATGCCATGCCAGTGGAAGCTCCACCAACGGCTAGGCCTGAAGAATTCTTGAATGTGCGAAGGATCCCTATTCCAGATCCACCCAGTGGGCTAACCGAAAGAGTAAAAGGGCACTCCCATTGGTTCAATGAAATGCCAGGGGATTTGGGAGACGCAGATCACATCTGGGAGTCCAAGATGGAGTGTGGAGGGGTTTGGTGGACCTTCCAATTCTTTTCAAGAGAATTTGAGACCTTGCAAAATGCAGCTCCACTTCAAGAGATCTGGCAAAAGGCAGGACTTCAAACTTACTTCAGTGCAGCTCTACCAAAACCTGACTTCCTCAGGTGTTACTACTTGATTGCTACGTTGAAACCTACCGGGGATAAAGATCATTCAGGCACATTCTGGGTGCCCTCCTTATCTAATCTGGAGGAGATGAGGAAGTTTGAATTAAATGTAACATTAATCAGGGAAGCCCTTCAAATGTATGGCACTCATGTGCCTTCAGATCGCGACCCCTTGATACCAGAATCAATGAAAAGCAATAGAGTCAAGAAGCTCAAAGACATGTGCGCCCTCACACCCAACATCGCCATACCCCTGCGAATGTGCCTCCAGCACTTCGCATTTCCAGCTCAGGACCGCTTCACTCAGCCTCACAAGAAGATATGGTACGGATTGTATTTAGCAGAGACCGGAAGCTTGCCCATTAAGATGCCGGTATGGATCTTAGATCAGGCGTATGAGGCAGGCAAGCGGGGGGTGAGGAAGCACACTCTACATGGTTGCTGTGCGTTGACTAGAATCATCTACAGATGTCTGGCATATGATGTGCCAGTTGCTCGAGCCCTAAAATATGCACACCTGGAGCTGTTCAAAGGGCGAAAGTCAGGGAGTCAGCCTGCAAAAAGAATGCGTGGATCCCTTTCACAAGTCCTGATCCCTCCAGCAACCACCGCCGAAGTCTCCACTAGAGAGGAAGCCCCGGTGGCACCAATCACAATCCATCTCCAGGAGTCTCAACCAAGAGAGGTGGTACAACCCACTCCTTCTGCCCCTCCGCTACCTACCGATGCGGAATTTGCAGCGATGGCAACCTTCACCGAGGACCCAAACTTTGATTTTGAAACATTTCTGCAGACGGCTCATCTATCAGACAGTGAAGGTTGCCCTGACAATGTCGATCCGGGGACATCAACCCAAAGAGAACATGCACGAGGTGAGACAAGCAGCGTACAGGAGCTAGGAGTGACGCAACCTCCTCAAAGACTAAACACACAAGCTCAGGAGCAGGCACCAAGGAATAACCCAGAAGAGAGTGAAGACGAAGCCCCTGCATATACGGCACAGCTCAAACGATTATACCAGACAATCAAGCAGGTACAAAGACGCCATAAAATGTCAGAAGAAGCAAATAGGGCCCTAGTAAACCAGATGTTACAGTCAGAGCATATCGACCCCCAGTTTGTAGAATCACTAAATCTGTTGGCGGACACTTGTGGCATCAGTGAAGCAATGAGAACCATGGTCTATCAAGAGAACCCTGCTTATGATCAAAGAAGAATTGATACACGGCCGCGACAAGGAAAGATGATTCAGATGGAAGTATCTACCGCGTTAGCTACGTCCACATCAGAAGATGTGCACATGATTAGCCCTAGGCACAATGATGAACTGGAGGAAATTACGCATGCCCCATCTCCCCCATCATCTCCTATCCCACCCTCAGAGCCTCTCTCCACGTGTCTTTCTACACAACCATTCTCCTCCTATAGTGAGACCATTGTACACACCCCCGTTTCCACTCTCCTCCCTTCACCCTCATCCATCTCTGTCACTCAGGTTTTTGAACCTCAATTAGGTCACCCTTTCTTCCCCCATGCCTTTGGACAACCATCTGTCACTAGTCAGACTCTTTCCATCTCTTTACCCTCCACCCCTCCATTTCCTTCCCCCCAAACTCTACCTACCCCGTCCCTTGTAACTGCCTCGAGCACCACACTAACCACCCAACCCTCCTTCTGGACCTACCTTGTAAACATTCTTCAACAGGTTGAGGAACATAAGAAAAAGTCCCTTCCCCAAATTCACTCCCCCACATTCACGGCCACCACTATCACACCACCCACCGTCCCGGTGTTCACATTTCACGAATCACACTCACTCATGTCCGATCCCATGGACATCTCACCATCCGCTGGATCACCCACCACCACTGTTCTCACAACACCATCACAGGTTATTACGCTCACATCACCACTTCCACACACGGTAGGCACAACATCCACTTTTCCCATTCCCACTTCCCAACCCCCTGCATCTTCCACCTCATTTAGTCTCGCACTCGACACGATGCTTGAAGCTGCCACTCAGCTTAAGCAAGAATATACATTATTGGAAGAAAATAACAAAGGGCTTTGCACCCTCTCAGCAACACTCCAAGAGCGTGTCAATGCTTTGGAGTTCATTCATACGGAGTCACAAAGCAAGATCTCCGCCCTCGAACAGGCAAATGCGCAACTCAAAGCGAGACATATGGAAGAGAGCAAAGCCATGGAGGAACAGCTGCGAGATCAAATGGGCCGCAATGCACGGCTTCAACGAAACATGGCTTTGCTACGACGACATCTGGCAGCAGCACAAGAAGAGAATAGACGGCTTCAACAACAAAACCAAGAGAACCTCGAGGCTGCCATGGAGAACACCCCGGGAGCACCCATAGACCCAATCAAATTTCAAGCGGTCCCATCAGAAAGCATACAACAAATATTGGAAACGCATGCCAATCTGTTAGAAGCACATGATCAGCTTGCCGACCAGCTAAAGGACTTACAGAGACCCCAAGAGTCTACACCACACCGACAGGAACATAAAGAAATGACAGACGCTGCTACTTCAACCGAACCTGAACATTCAACGCCCAACGACGTGCTGGAGTTACGGCAGCAGATCGCAGAATTAAAACTGAAGTTGATGCAGTACGAACGACCCCCTTCCCCACCAGAGCAACCGTCAGAAGAAGAAGCAGTTACCATCCCAGTGGAGGAAGCATTCGACGATGCCTACGAGCCTCAACCACTCCCAGGAGGACGCGTAACAGAAGAAGGTCAAGATACCTATGAGGAACCCCCATCGGCATGGATGAAACAAGTAGAGGAGATGGGGCAAACTCATCAGGAGCGGATATCCACTCAGATGCTGGCGATGAAGGCCATTGAGGACACCATCCTTCACTCAGAATACTTCAGGCACATCGCCCCTAGACGCCTTATCACTAGTTCAGAACTGCAATACAAGCCCTATTTTGTATTGTTGGCCGATTACAATGCAGAAATCAAACGGGTCACCAACAAGTGCCCAACATTTGCCACACAGTTCGAACCAGAAGACATACCAGAAGCGGCACGAAAAGGGGCCATATTCCAACCAACGTGGAGGCAAAAGTTACTCGAAACTTACCCAGAAATGCTTCGAACATGGGATCATGCCCCCATGCATTTGAAGTACAATCCGTGTTTTGGGCCAGTGCAAAGACGCAGATCATGGAAAGCTTTTGCCATCAAGGTTCAGAATAACGCAAACTGTAAAGAATGGCTCAATTACCCCGCTATCGCCCCCCCAACCGGTACTCCTACAGTGTCATACATGATTGCAACCATCAGACATTGGATACCACGCCTCCACCCTATGCCAGATGTCGCTGCCCAGATGATGCTCAAGATCCTCGACATGATGCAGGTCGTACTCAAAACTTTTCGCAATGTATGCCGTATTCAACCTCCTATTCCCGGGTTTATTAATGGTAATTACGACCTGCTGTATGATATGAGCACAACCCCGAGCATACGAGTGGCTTACGCATGGCATGCACGCATAAGATATCTCCCTGCCTGCTACAAGCAAACATTTGACGACATGTTCACCACGGGGTTTTGGGAAGCACATTCAGAGGTATTTGCGCCACGGCCTACGCATCTACTCCATCTCTTTGCATGCGAGCAAACGATGCATTCCGAGCTTTACACGATGCCACAACCTGACATGCCTGGTACAGTGGATTGGGAGGCCTTGCAACGAGATCTAATCAGAGGTTTAAAAATCAAAGAACAAGAATTGGCAACCGACCTCCTGCAAAAATACATTGATCAAACGGCGGAAAAGAGGTCTGTCAGAGGCGACAGACCCTAGGGGGGGGAGAGTGTTGACAGGATGCGGGAAGAAGCAAGTATGGACACACATGAAGATCTAGCACTGAGGCAACCCTTAATTTTTTCAAAACCCCCACATCATTCTAAAGTGATTCTCATCACTACGAACCTTTGTAAATATCATTTCACCTTTTTGTAGCTCCATTTTGTACAAGCCGAGGAGTCCTCGAGCTTGGGGAGCCTTAGATGTAGTTGCCTGTCAATTTTCATAATTTTTAGATCTCGTTTGGGCCCTCAAATAAGCCCCGGAACCTAATTTTTAACTAGGCCGGACACTAGGTCTGAACAGGGCCAAAGCTAGTCAAGAACTATAAATAGAGCTAGAGAGCTCATTTTGGGGGTCAGCTTCTTGTAGTTTGAGCTTGTATGAGAACTTTCTTGCAATAGAAGTGATTCCATTGTCTTACTCTCTTTGTTCTTACCGTGTGTGCGCGTGTGTGTGTATGTGTGTGCATACTTGTGTGCTTCTCACTCACGCACTTGTGCTTCCACTTGCTCGTGGTCTTCATACCATCCTCACGTCTTCCCGGATTGACATTAAAGGAGGTGCTACTCATCACTGAGCTACAGAGGGGGAGAGAAGAGAGGAACGACGCGCGGATATGTGTGGGAGCCTCGAAACCCACATTATGAACTCTCTTGAGGCAATGCTATATATATGATGTATATATATGAATATGGGGGTAAGGTCACATGACCCTTACATCCCCAACAATCTCCAACTTAAGGGTCAATGTGACCATAAGTGGAAAAATATACAAAGAATGATGTAGGACTATACAATAATGTACAGAAACAGTTCGGATCTCTACCCATACCAGATCAGCCTACACCAACTTCCTCGAACAAGGTGTATCCATGCACCTCAAACTGCTCTAGACTCATATCGATAAGAGCCGAGCTCACATCTGACTTATGCAAGAAGTGATGAAGTTCCTACAAAGCTCCCACTCGCTCTATGCCTATGTCAATCATCGAACGACTGACAACTCCAAGTGCAAATGCTCCAATATCAACTGCAATGTCTGGTCTCGAGCATAACAACTCGTACATCAGACTCTCGAATGCTGACGAAACATGTGCTATCCTGGCTAACCTAAGTATGTCAGCCATGCCTGTATCCAAGGCATCCAAAGCACCATCATCAAGACCAACATGTCCTGATATATCTGTGTCAACATCTGGCATGAGCGAATCCAAGAATGACTGCATAACTGCTAACTCCTCAACATCTAAATCAGCCATGCCCGCAACCAAGGATGTATCTAGTTGTGCATCCTGAGAGCTAGTATGCTCTAGTATACATTGTGTATCATAAGAGCTATCATGATCTACCACACCAAGTGTATCATCATGCTCCACTTGAGCTAACTGCACAACATCAACACAAAGGTCAAATTGATGATCAAACTCTAACTGAGTATCGTCACAATGCTCTACATGAGCATCCGCATCATGCTCTAAAGCATCCAACTGATCATCCAAAGTATGCTCCATATAAGCATCCATATGATCAACCAAACCATGCTCTATATAAGCATCATGAGCATCTGAAACATGCTCTACATATGCATCCATCTGAGCATCTGAATCCTGCCATACATGTGCATCATGAATGTCAATAGACCTATCTGTAGGTAGATAAAATGAGACATGATGAGTCTCACATCGCACATAAGGCTGAACTCCCACTGAGACGAGACTGTCTCTCACATGAAGTACCTGCAGTGGATACATGTGCCCAATCCTAGCACCTCTGACAAGCATAAGCTGTCCCAACTGCAACCGAAAATGATGCTCACCAAGGAATGCATAATATCTGCTCTCCTGTAACTGGCTAGCTGAAATCAAGCTCATAGGGAATGAAGGCACATAGCGTACATGTCTGAGTATAAGTGATGCTCCACTAGGTAGCATAAGGCATATATCTCCTGCACCCTCAATGTCATATGTCGTACCATCAGGCATGTGCACACATCCACGACTCTCACTTGAGAATCGACAAAACCACTCACGATGTGGAGTAACATGAAAAATGGCTAATGCATCAAGCAACCAAGCCATATGTGTGCTATCCAATGAACAAGAGGAATCTTGAGATGATCCATAGGAGAAAATGACATCACCATCACTAGCATAATCAACTATCATAGACTCTCTTGAAATCACTACCTGACCTGCATCACATGCATATCTCTGATGTCGTCGTCGCATCCGCCTGAAGCAACATCGTCGAATATGGCCCTCATGACCACAATGCCAACATCAAAGTCGTCGATGTGATCTATATCTCACATGAGTCAATGGACTCGCATACATATCATGTAGTCTCTGCCATAATGCACTACTCGTCTCCTCATACATAACAGACTCATATATAGAATCCACAAGCTGTAATCGAATAGTGGAGCTGGCCAATGCATCCATATCCATCCATACATGATCGGGCATGTCACGAGGCCTCTGTGCATCTCTATGCACATACATGTGTAACCCTGCACGAACCAATGTATGCCACATCTGAGCTTTCCATCTCGGAAAGTCAGTGCCATCAAATCGAGAAGACACCATGCTGGCAATCCAATAGACTAGCAATGTAACAAGAGACTAGAAACAATACTCTATCCTGAATAGGATCACACCTGCATATCCATATGCATAACTCACATCACATATGTCTCACTGGAGAAGAAAACCATGTGAACCACCTGTCACATAACCATGCATCTAGCATGCACATAAAAACACGAGCATAAGCCTACTCACCAAGTCTCCAAAGTGATCAAGTAGATGTGAAAGAATCCTAGGAAAATTTCGACAGAGTATCCCCTGTAAACTGAGCAATCAAACAGATAACCAATAATGAAAGAACAATAAGTAATTTGTCACCACCTGTCACTGATCAAATCAAGAAGATAATGGCAACTACATGTGCCAAAAAACTAATGGCAATACACGCCAATACAATGGTGATGCACCTCCCACTCAAGAATGAATCCTGCAAGATGGTCCAACCTATCACAAGTAACCTGTGACCAAGTCCAAATGAATGGAGATAATCAATGATCCAAAGCTATCACACAAGCTTCAAGATCCACTAGAGCTCCTTTCTAGCATAAAAGCTTTCAAAATTTCGGTAGCATCTCCTCTATAAAATGGACTCTAGAACCAAAATAACCATGCGGGAATCACCATCCACATATGCCAAGAATCACATTGGCAAATACATATCAATCAATGACCAAATGCTAATAATGGTGACAAACGAATGTGTAACTGAGGCTCCAATTTGGATCCTGTACCTGCAAAGAAAACAAAGATACAAGTACCAACTAAGATCCAATGTCAACTCTCACAAAAGTATGTGCAACCGACAAGTAAATCCATAATCAAATGGCATAAGCAAGATATAAACCATAATGCCACTATACATCCATGATCGAACTCATGATGACATAAACCTCAAAAAGAGTATACCACAATGTCATCTTACATGCCAAACATGTAACAAGATCATGCTCTACTCTCATATGGAGGAGCTAACACAATGATCATACATGTACAATATCTTGAAGCTCTGAAAATAAGAGCTTGCACACCATAAATTCTCTCTCGAAGAAGTTCCAAAGCAAATTCAACCTCCAAGTGGAATTAGGGTTGTTTGGGCAAAACTGTACTGCTCTGTGTTTTGCTGTTTCAGAGGTGATAACCTCTGAATCTGAACTTTTGGTCTTCAGCAAACTTGAAGATCCACTTCTTGGCTACGTAACGACATAAAGAACACCTCAATCAGAGATGTATAGCTCAAGATATGCTCAAAACAAGCACCTGCTATCAATTTCACTTTCACTTGCAACAATACTACTCTGTATTCTGCAATTTTGGCAACCTAAAACTTTGAATCTGGATCTGAGTTCTACAAAATTGTAGCTATCTTTCCAAGCTACGAGAAGCAAGTTGAATCATCACATTCCGAGCTGTAGAACTCAAATTATGACAAAAAAACCGACCTGCTGTCCTACTCAATGTAGATTCGCCTTCTATAATTCTCTGCGTTTTTCGAATTTTCGGCACTTTAGAAGTCCGAACTAGATTCTGCACCCTTCTGTGAAGTTGTAGCTCTTTGTGTTAGCTACGCACCGAACTTTAAAACGCGTCAATCCGAGCTTCTTAGCTCGAGTTATGACCGAAATACTGAACAGCTGTCAAGAGATGCCGATCTGCACTTTCTCCTCTTCTCACCTAAGCTTCCATTGAAGCTTCTTGCACACTAGCCTTCAGCATGCTCTGATACCAATGAAGGGCTTTGGTGTGCAGAACAAGAGGAGGAAGGAGGAGATGGAGGGAGAGAGAAGAGAGGAACGACGCGCGGATATGCGTGGGAGCCTCGAAACCCACATTATGAACTCTCTTGAGGCAATGCTGTATATATGATGTATATATATGAATATGGGGGTAAGGTCACATGACCCTTACATCCCCAACAGAAACTCAGTTATGAAAACAAGAGATTCTTGTACAAGCCATCCCTCTGCCATGCTACCCTCTCGACGTGCTCTTTGTCGAACAAACCCTTTTAATGTCTTCATAAAGCGCTCTAAGAAGAACATTCATCGACTATGGACAGTTCCTGCTATTGCAACTTCATCTACCACATGAACCAGTAAATGAAGTTGAATAGTGAGAATACTTGTGGGGAAGTATTTCTCCACCGTACTAAAGAACTAATTTTATAAATGGTTCTTCGTACATCCTCTGAAAGACAATCTTGTAGGGATATAGGAGCACAAAGTGTAAAAACTTGTGCCAATCATGAGACTTGAGTCCTGCAAGATCGTCGTTTCATGTGAAAGCAGACTGTAGACACCTCATGCATCTAGTAGGTTTTCGAAACTCTGAAATTGTTTTCTTCACTTGTTGCTCTTCCATCCTACGAAGGAGCCAAGGAGCTCTTGGTAATGATACTGTTTCGTTGGGCTTAGTAATTTCCCACAACTCTCGCATATGACCTCGCTCTTCTAAGTCCTCCCTTTGTGCTTTGCTTTCTTTCTTTCCGATCAAAGTTTTCCAAAGAATCTCTCCCACATTCTTAAAAATATGCATCAGGTCCACCAAATGATTGATCAATAATTTACTCCAATAAGGGAGCTCATTAAAAATGGACAACCGTTTCATGCCAGCAGCTGGATTTTCTGAATCCCACAGTTGTTTCCAATCGTTAGCTTTCATTTGCTGTTTCGCTTGTCGACCAATTTGTGTTGTAGTGATATATAATTAGGGCATCATCATCTATGTGAAAAACTATGGATCCCATTGCATCACTTCGTTGTTTGATCTTCAAAATACAATCTTCTATATTTGTTACTAGGTATTTTCCTCAAATTATTGAGTTCAAGTTACAAGGAAAAAGAAATTTGTGGTTGTGGCAATTCATTTCCATAGATTTCCCCGTTGCTCATGCACAATGTTCTTCCGATATTGGATGTTCTATATTGGATTGTTTGATGAGGAGTGACTATTCTTGACAATGTTTTGGACTAATGGGGATGGTGCTGATGGAAAAACAATACTTGTGATGTCAGTTTCCCATAAAATCCACAGTAAATTTAAAGGGACATTTATTTGTTTGAGCACAAGAGCACACGTGCAGGGTAAAGGCAAGAAAGTTAAAACTTTCCATCTTTATGATAATTCTAGCAAAGAATATTGGGAAGGTAAAGAAGGACATTGTTTGATGTGCTTAGAATCAATTTTGATGGGCATCATAGTGATGAGTATGAAGATTTTGTACAGATATGCTTAATTTTTTTGATAGATGAATACATGCGTGGACTTGCATGGCTCCAAAGGCCTTCTATGGAATGGGTAGCTAGAGAAAAAATGTATCATCATCGGTTATGTTGATGAGTGCATGATGAACTTCGTGATAGAAGAAGAGAGATCATTTGATGCAAATTTGGATTTATAATTCATATGTATGCAAACAGCCTTCCGACCAATTATTTTTGCAACACTTGGATCTATGAGGTTGCCGAAACTTGAAGCGATTTGATCTGAGCATTCGAAGGTTGACCGTCTAAAAGAATAGTTCAAGGCCGAACTTCCCTTATATATATATATATATATATATATATATATATATATATATATATATATATATATATATAAACTTTATCTTTCTCAAGATCGACTTTGATGAAGTTAATGACAGACTACAAACTCATTGAGATGATTTCCACTCTTATCGGGAATCCTTAAGCTCGATCGACAAACCCACTTCTATAGTTCTCATTGCGCTCCAACGCTTTTTTCTGTGGGTTTCGATGGCCTAAGTTGCATGGTTGACAATCAAAGGAAGTCAGCCCAAATCAGAGGCCTCTCTCTTCCCCAAAGCCATCATCAGATCATCTGTCACAACATTAGCATTTTTCTTCGAAGAATGCATGCATGTGCATATTCAAGCTCTGTTAAGATGTCTCTTGCATTTCCTGTCGATCCAAAATTAACCACTCCAAGACAAATTTTAAGGTGTTGTAGCAGCCCACATCACAGTTTTTTAGGGATCAAGCTTGCAATGAGGTGAGATCACCTGAGGTGAATTTCTCTACATTTTAGATATCCGCATGTGCTTTGAAGTTTTCTGAAGGTAGCATTGGGAGTGGGTAATGGACAGGGTCAAAGGTAAACTTCAACAGTAGAAGGGTATGCAACTCAATGTTGCCAAAAAAGTGATGGTGGTAAACAAGTTCTTGATTTCCTCTAACCTCTTTCTCGAGATGAAAGACCCCAAGAGGAGGGGGGTGCCTAAGACTAAATGGAAAACTTGTTCTAGCCCCAAGGACGCAAGAGGATTGGGCACTTTGCATGTGGTGGCTTTAGGTAACAAACTTGCAACTATACGGATGATCAAAACGTGGAGTAATGTCAAGGAATTTTGTTCTTAACTTATCTTATGAATAGAAAAAATTGTTTCCCGTTTTGGGAACCCGAGATGGAAATTATTACTCTTCTATAGGAATGTGGGGACTCCACCACCTCTCACACGACATGAAGGAAATTATTACTCTTCTATAGGAATGTGGGGACTCCACCACCTCTCACACGACATGAAGCCCTATTTTCTACACTTCCAGAATAAGGTGTCTCTACCACCCATTTTTGGCTTGGCGCGACAAAAATAATTTAATAGTGTGACCACCTAACTCTGGGCTTTTGACGTGACATAGGATAAAAAAAAGTGATTTTCTCCAAGACTTTTTAGGAAGAAGTGTCACATATTGTAGCATAACCTATTGCAAGGCCATATGGATGTCATAAATACTCAAAAGAAGGCCTAAATGTGGGTTGGCAACCTGGCAAAAATAACTGCTCTCTATAAGAGCATGCAATTCACGACAGAAGTTAATCATCGAAATTAGCAAGGCCACTCATCTTGGTCCCTTGACGCTTATATAAGTAGTATTGGGGTACTCGTTTTGAATCTCTATCTCTAAATTAACATATATGCCATCTTTCTTCCTACTTAGTATGCATCTTGGTGACTTTGTGTTGATTATGTAGAGTCTCCTCTGTCATCTATGTTGCTGATAGCCTTTCTATGTATTTGGTAGTCTTTGGCTAGTGTTTTAGTTCCGGAAGAATTCATGATGCATAAGACACGTGCTATTGCTTCGAATGCTTAGTCTTGTTTTTGAAGAGTTATTGCACTACTTGTAATGTTCATTGAGCTATTCTTATCAATTTTCACTTGTTGTTGAGTTTTTTACCATTGAATTTGTGTAGAATCTACTAAGTGCGATTGTCATGCACCATTGGAATCAATCATACTATTGGTTTGTATGTGCTTTTCGTGAAACGGAGCCTTGGGAGTGAAGACGAATGAGCAAGTAAGCTCAACGACAAGCGAGTAGTAGTAAGAAACTAGTGTGAGATCACTTGGGCTATGTGTGTTGCCATATTCTTTAATCGTTTGTGCTCTCTTGAAACCATTCTCATTCATTAAGGCCTTGTTACTTTCCATTGTTTTCTTCATTGCAAATTGTCTCTCTGCACATGCACACTAAAGGGTATACTTCCCTAAGGAAGAAACTCCCTCCAATAGATGGACTCATGGGAACTATACCTCCATCTCTTCTTAAAAGAGGTCTCGATTACCACTTCTATAGTCTAGAAGGCCTAGTGGGATCCTTTCATGATTTGTGTGAGGATTTTGTTGAAGTAATCATTTAATGTTATATTGTTTTTCTTTGATTTTTGAGTCTTTCTAGGGTTCAACCTGAACTCAGGTGAGTGGACACATGAAGCATAACCAAGTAGATAGGTAGCCTCTTCATCTAGAAAGGAGTCCCAAAAGATCAACTAGACATTCTTGTCAGCCTTATCAACCCTATGTCTTTAAATCTTTCGATTTAACTTTTGCAAGATTTAGCCTCTACACCTGTTTCTAAAGAGAAACCTAGGAGAACCCTTGATTTCAGCTTAGACACCTTTGAAGATACCCAAGCACCAATGGAAGACCTATTAAATTCCTTATACACTTTGAAAATGAAATTTTCTACTTTCAAGGGTTTGGTTGGGAAGTGGTAAAGATAGTTTTGAGATACCTGAGTGGCACTAAGGACAACTCCCTATGCTAGGGTACAGGAAAGGCATCCATTAATGGTTACACAAATTCCAATTATGCTGGTTCCATAGAGGACAGGCATCCATTCATGGTTACACATTTTTCACTTTGCTAGAGTTGCTATATCTTGAAGCTCTCATCTTCAAGAATGTACAATTTTTTTCACTATAGAAGTAGAGTATCTTACAACAAGTGAGGCATCATTGAGCTAGTCAAAGGTCAAAGTGGTGATTTGACCAAAGTGGTGTAGAGGTGGTGCACAAGTGGCCAAGAACATGGGTGTATATGTAGTGCACAAATGGTTTGCTCACAAGGGTTTACATGAAAAGATGACTGCACATTGCAAAATGGTATTCTTTTAAGGGTTTCAAGGTTTCTACAGTGTTTTGGAAGGTTCACGTGAACCTTCCCTTGTCTATACATCGTGAAGATTTGAATGACAAAAGTGGAAAGGAGATGACATGAAGGGGTACTGAAGAGTTTTTATGTGGTCCCCATTTTCAAAATTTTGTTTTCCCATAGAGTCACTATAGGAAACAATAGGTAGTCATTGGCCTTTTATAGAAGAGGTACCTGGGACATCAAAGTGGGCATCAAGATACACTAGAAGCTAAAGTGACATACGTGAATTGACACACCATAAAGACATATTCTAGAGATACAATATGTACATGAGTATGAGCATGAGCACTAAGTGAAGTAGACGTATTCACACTCTTTGGATAAGAAATTAGAATAAGAAGCAAGAGAGAGCAAGAGTGAGCAAGAGACTTGAACAGTAAGTACATAGAGCGAAACTACCAAAGCACCTAAGGTGGAACAAGTACCATCAAGGAAGTGTTGCACATTGATACTGGAGAGTGATCTTTCCTTCAATTTGATGGGATAAAATCAAAGTTTCGAGGATTTGTGCAACAAGTGAAGATGTTCGTAAGGATGCAACTAGACAGGTACCTTGATGATGTTTCTCAAGTAGGACTCATAGGAACTCTATTATGTGGTCCTGCTCTTTCATGGTTTGAACCTATCCTTGAGAAGGATATGGATATTTTGCATGATTTGAAGGCCTTTATTCGAGAGTTCACATCTTCATTCGGAGATACCAATTGTTGAGGTGTTACCAAAACAAAGCTAAGAAAGCTACATCAAGGAAATCAGCCTGTGTCTACCTATGCATCAGAATTCAGACAAATCATTTGTGATCTCACATGGCATGAGGATTATTTTATCAACCAATTTCAATGCGGTTTACGTGATGATGTCAACGACCTCATGCTAACCATGCCCAAGGTAAATACTTTGAATGAATTCATGAATCAAGCGATTGAGTGTGACATTCGATTGTTTGAGAGAAAGCAAGAGAAGAAGATTTTTGTTCACGATCGAGAATACAAGTTTATGTCCGTTCCTCAACAACATATGTTGGAAGAATCTCAACTAGAACCCATGCAGTTGGATAACATTAGGATAAGATAACTTACATCAAAGGAAAGAAAACATCGAAAAGACAATGGGTTATGCTTTTATTGTGGAGATCATGGTCATATGGTATTCGAATGTCCTAAGAAGAATAAGCAAGTTGGAATTGAGACTTCTACAATCACCATCCCATATTAGAAGGATCATCATCACAGTCAAAAGAGAAGTACTATCCATCATGAGAATCATGGCCTTGAATCTGCACCTAGATATACTACAAACCCTTTCCCGTTTCATCATGGATATCCATCATCATCATGTTCTAGTACCACATATCAAGAACTCTACAGAGACCAAGAGCTATAAAGATTCAAGTTCTAGAAGTCCTCATAGTCACATAACCGCTCCTCATGGAACTCGGTGCTTGAGGGGGAGGTGATGTCATGGACACAAAGAAAACCATCCTGAACCTCAGATTTCATGTCACTTTCTATATCTCATGATTGGATCAGATTTTGTGGGAAACCAATACTTCCATTGCGTCCAGAACATGCCAAAACCCGAAGATCGACTTTCTATTTGCTGAATTTTGACACCCGGAGGTCTTGTTTCTAGTTGATGACATCATCAACTCACTGCCCTTGAGAACCTATATAAGGAGAGATTGACCACATTCACAATCAGTCTTGGCAATGCCAGTCTTGGGAGCTCAAGGGGTCATGACCACCAAGTAAGTACTTTCAAGTTCCAGTTCAAGTTCTAGTCTTGTCTCTTGCTCTAGTCTTGTCTAGTCTTATATCGTGGACATCCTTTCTTGTCCTATTGTAATCTTGTAGTACAAGATCCGTTCTAGTTAATTCTTGTATCTAGTTCAAAATTCTTGTAATCCAAATATCTTGTTTCATACTTATGATCCCGGGTTGTGGGATCTCATGTATCATCTCTAGTCTAGTTTTCCATACCTAATAGACCCGGGTTGTGGGATGTCTTGTATCAGTATATATTCTTGTATTGCTCTCCCTACGTGGGTGTTCTTGTAATCAAAAGTATAATTCTAAAATCTTTTCTATTGTAGTGAGAGAGCACAATCTAGTGCTCCCCTGATAGGTTTGGTTTTTAGGCTTCTTATGACATATAGAAAATAGGTCTTTAGGATTTTTAATATATATTGAATATAATTTTAGGATTATAAAATATCACAAACACACACACACACACTCACATATATACATATACATATACATGATTTAGGTCTTTAGGATTAGGGTTTTAGGTTTTTTTAGGTCTTTAGGTTTTAGTATTTCAGGTTTAAGTCTTTAGGATTATGGTATTTAGGTTTAATAAAAAAATTTAAATGTTCTAAAATGTCCATATTGTATCAGGTGGCTAGTTTGGATTCGGAGGAGAGAATTACATGTCCTTGCAGTCAGTGCAAGTATCAAATTTATCAAAAACAACAGATTTGTCTACACATGTTAGAGAGTATGGATCCTTTGATAAAAGTCGACTACAAAACCTACGCTACCATTCACATGGTCCCCCCATGAGTAGATGGAGCCAAACAACATTGCACTGGTAACCTCTTGTGGACAAAAGAGAACAAAAAAGGAGTTAAAAGTACAAGGTACTAATAGTATTACACAAAATGAGCACATGGAAGAAAAGCTCAAAGCATTTTATGAAATGGACAAAGATCATGATGGTGGAGAAGATGTCGAGAGTTTCATGGACACAACAAAATTTCCACGATCAGAAGCCGATGAAGAATATGAAAACATGTGAAGACTAGCTCATTTACCACTGTACAATGAAGCAGAGATATCTGTACTATGTGCATCACTTGCGATGCTCAATCTGCAATCCATTTATGGATGGTAAGATAGTAGTGTCTCTCAATTGTGAAGGTAAGTGATTTGAAATAAACTTTCACTGCTGTATCAAAATAACTTTATTTACTAATATCGTTCTAATTGCTTATTGCAGGCTTCTTAAAGATCAATTTTTGTTGGAGGGCAATGAATGCCTCCAACACGTGGAGATGCAAAAAAACTTTTACAATCCATTGGAATGGACTAAACTAAGATTCATGCTTCTCTGAATGATTGCATCCTCTTTTGGAATGAGTATGAGCATCTCCACATATGTCCAAAGTGTGGAGCAAATAGATTTAAAGAAGACCTTGTAGGTGAAGCAATCCCTGCAAAGGTTCTTCACCGTTTTCTTATCATTCCACGAATTAAGAACATGTTTAGATGCAAATCTTTAGCTAAGTTAATGTCATGGCATGCAAAGACCAGCTCTACAGATGGTGTAATGCGAGTGCCTACTGACTTTGATGCTTGGAAACACATAGATAGTAAGTGGCCAAAGTTTGCTAGTGAGCCTCAAAACATATATCTAGGCCTAGCTATGGATGGAGTAAATCCATTTGGTTTACGCAATTCTTCATGGAGCACACGACTTGTATGTTTGGTCAATTATAACATCCCACCATGGCTGACCACAAAGAAAGGTGATTTATTATTAGCTCTTATTGTGCCAGATAAGTATAAGGTAAAAAACATGGATGTATACCTTCCATCCCTTGTGGAAGAACTACACATTTTATGGGATGGGATTACTGTGCGTGACATGTCTCAACCTATAAGAAGATGTGACGTGCGAGTGCAAGGCATACTTATGTGGATGATGCATGAGGCTTGGTTATGGTGAATGTTCAAGTTTTTCGATTTCGGGTTACCATGCTTGTCCCTTATGTAGACCATGACTCAAAGCACGCTATTCCAAAGCAATGTGTAAAACTGTCTATGAAGGACACCATAGATATTCACCTGATGGACATGTTTTATGTGAAGGACAAATTGGTCCACAAGCACAATGCCAAATGAAAGCTAACGATTGGAAACAACTTTAGGATTCATAAACTCCAGTGGATGACATGAAATAGTTGTCGATTTTTCATGAACTCCCTTATTGGAGCAAGTTATTGATCAATCATTTCGTAGATCCGATGCATATTTTTAAGAATGTGGGAGAGATTCTATAGAACACTTTGATCCGAAAGAAAGAAAACAAAGCAAAAAGGGAGGACTTAGAAGGCCGAGGTCATATTCAAGAATTGTGGGCAATTACTAAGCCCAACGAAGTAGTATCGTTACGAAGAGCTCTGTGTGTGCTTCATAGGATGGAAGAGCAACAAGTGAAGAAAATAATTTCAGAGTTTTGGACACCTACTAGATGCATGAGGTGTCTAAAGACTGCTTTCACAAGAAACGACAATCTTGGAGGGCTCAAGTCTCATCATTGGCACACGTTTTTACAGTTTATGCTCCCTATAGCTTTAAAAGATTGTCTTTTAGAGGATGTGCAAACAACCATTTCTAAAATTAGTTCCTTCGTTAGGTGGATCTCTTCTAAAGAGATTATTAGAGATAGCATAGAGAGTGCGAAACTCAATGCTATCGAGACTGTTTGTATGGTAGAGAAATACTTTCCAACAAGTATTCTCACTATTCAGCTTCATTTCCTAGTTCATGTGGTAGTTGAAGTTTCAATAGCAGGAACTATCCATAGTCGATGGATGTTCTTCTTAGAGCATTTTATGAAGAGAGAACGTCTAGAGGGTATCATGGCAGAGAGCATGTCTAGAGGGTAGCATGGCAGAGGGATGGCTTGTACAAGAGTCTCTTGTATCCATAACTGAGTTTCTACATATGTCGGATCCAGAAATGTCTCGCTTATGCAGCCATGATGAAGATGTTTATCACTTAACTCTGAGCCTATGTAGAAGTGGTTAGAAAAGTATGAGCTTGCCAAAGAGACAAATGCAAAGGAAAGAGATCAGTTTCGAAGGAATCGTTCCACTCGATTCTTGCCCCTTCTTGAAAGTCTTCGACCTCTTTCATCCTTTCCAATGAGCAGATGGCTAGATACAGCGGTTTCACAAGCAAAGGGAGCGGGTGAAGATATCTCTGAAGAAGAAGAAGAAGAACTTCCAATGGGATATGATTGGGAGTATACTAAATATGGTGCACTATGATCTCATGGACGACACTTTTCGATCATACGAATCAATAAAAATAGGTCTACTTTTGATAGTGGGGTGATGGTGAACTTTTTGCAAAAAAGTAGAGCGAGTGCAAGAGATGATAATGCTCAAGAAGGCCAGCTAGGTTATTATGGAGTGATTCAAGATATCTTGAAACTATCCTTTAGGAAGCTTGATTACTTTGTTTTTGATATGAAATGGTTCAAAGTAGTCATCTCTAGAAGAAAAGCAATAGTGAGGTGGGATAAAATTGGTTTATTTCAAGCCGACTCTGCAAAATTATGGACGGATGAAAGAGACACATTTGTACTTCCCGAATACTGTGAACAATTTGTTTTCATACCAGATTCAAAAGAAATAGAGTGGCTATTTGTTTTACAAGTCACCCCATGTATTAGATAAATTATGAGAATATAGATATAGAAGAAAGTCCATCTGTAGTGGACGTACTAATTTTTGTTTATTTTTTTTGCTATGTTCTTTTCTACACTACCATTTCTCTATATTATCTTTATTATCATATGCTAATTATTTGAGTTCTTTTGTTACAGAGCACGATAGGAGACAGTCCTAGTCACTCCATATTCCATGAAAGAGGAGCAGTTTTTTGAGTTCATATCTTAGGTACCTCCTACATATATGGCTGTTGCATCACAGTACTATATCACTCGTGGTAGCACTCCCCCCGAGCGTCACTCCTGCTAGCCTCACTGCTGCTGGTCTCACTCCTGTCGGCCTCACTCCCGCCCATGTTACTCTTGCCAGTGTCACTCCTATCGACGTCACTCTTGTGGGTGGTGCTACTCTCGCCAGAGGTATGTCTCCTAGCTTTATGACTCCACCATGACCATCTTTTCAGCCATCCCCTACTGGCTCTAGTAGTAGACGTGTGCGTTTGACACCTTAGTGTGATACAGGTGCTGACCCGTCTCATAGGTCGAGATCACTTTTACTCCTAGAGCGAGTACCTCAGAGGTAGGTACGCCATGTGGTACACAAGGTCGAACACCACGTACACATTGGGGTGCTCATGACCATGATGATTCCAAGGTGTATAATATCCGAGATGGAGCTCCAGTGATGGATGCGACTTGAAAATCCATGCGTTAGTGTATATGATAGCTTTGCTCCATACAGTTTGGACACTCTATCATGTTGAAATGGAGTGAACAAGGCAAAGATCGGAAAAATTATATCACATATATGATTTATTAGGAGTTTCGACCAGCACATGGGTAGCCCCTTGTCAGTTCAGAGTGGATTCTACACACCACACATGAAGTTATGTCCCATTGACGATCCGACGCTCGTGATGCTTTCAGAGCAGGTTTACCAAAGCCGGTATGGTTAGATGCTGAGGAGTGGGATATGATTCATGACGAGCACCAAGAGACTCCTGACCGATATCGCTAGCAGTGAGATGCCACAGCCACACATTTAGATATGGTTGGACCGTCTCATTTGGGCAGTGGCAGATATGATACGATGCTTAATGCGTTTGTAAGTACCATTTGGTTTATTGAGTGTTTTTGTGTTAAGCTTCTCATGAATGTTCCTCTAACATTTTGTATATTTGTTGCAAGAGCTGGCAATGGGTCGTCCTCCAACATGAACGGAGGAGGTTTATGGATATCGTCATGGATTGTGTGCACTATTGGAGGACTTGTAGGGATGCAGTGAGGTCGTTTCATGGGAGCATTTGCAATGAGGTGATGAATTTATAAACTTGGTTTTTACTTTTTGTTTGTTTTAACCATTCTGTGCATGTGTATGACAATGGTGTGCCACAATTTTGTATTTGGCTCATATATGGCAGTGGTGCACTAGAATTTTGTATTTGATTGTTATATGGCAGTGCTTTGCCATATTTTGTATTTCTCCCATATATGACAGTGGTTTGCTACACTCTTGTACATGCTTCATTTATGAAATATATAACTTTTTTTGTACATGGTTCATGGTTCATGGTTCATGGTTCATTCTGATTATCTCTTTTGTGTCTGATAGTATTTTGCTTTATGAAATCAGATTTTGGTTGCCATTAGAGTACACATCACATGTACTATATTTTTTTTTGGGGCAGAGTGTATTGTCTTTTGCTAAACAACATCATGGTAATGTTACTATAGCAAAAGACAACACACTTTTCCCAAAAAAAATTCTGCAGATATGGTCGTTGGTATAAGTGACGATACTCCCAGCACGGTCATCAGAATAAGTGACGGTACACCTAGTGCACACCGGTATTTTTGACGCTTATACCAATGCTTGTAGCGATGCTCATATCGATGCCTATACCGGTGCTATAATTCTGAGGCTTATACCAACACTTACACCGACGTCGGGGCAAAAATGTGCCCGTTCAATTTCCTCGATAAAAGCCTCGGTATATGGCCGATATGTTGTAGTGAATGCCCAACCCTACTCATGAGTGCCTTAGCAAGAGAAGGAGCTTTTTTCTCCTTTGAAGTTTAGAGCACAACACACATACACTTCCATGAACCTAAAGTTGGAGCTTGCTGGTCTGCATATGGGATTTTTGAGGAATTCATCCATGCATCTTCTATATGGAGCTTCATAAAGGACCAGGGATACCATCAATCTTCATCTACCCTCTCTTAAATAAGCTTATTTTTAGTATCTTGCTTTATCAAATTTGCCTTACCTTTCTCATTTTGCATCGAAATGTGTAAGTTCTACTTGCTATCAAATGTCCGGTTATAGTGCTATCCATGCATTAGTTGGAAGCCATCAGTTGGTTACATCTACCAACTTGTCTAAAGCTTCAAAGTTGGTTGTGCACTATCAAGGACTCTTATAGAAGCATGTTTTTGACGTGAGGAGGATTGAGGTCAACTTGAAGACTCAATAGGTACCGAAAGAAGTAGGGTTATGATGGGATGAGTGTAGCTTGGATCAAGCCCTTGGCTATTCCATCTCATCAGCAGCATTTGCATGTTGGGTGCCTTCGTATGGATAGTGGGGTGAGCCTCCCTTGCATGTCAGAGAGAGTAGTGTGGCATGTGCATGTGAGAGTAGGATGTCATGGATGAATACGGTCGGAGGGGTCGGATGCAAGAGTAGTAATATCAACAATTAACTCATAATCATCATTGAAAGGTACAATGTTGCCATCCATGGGTACATGGCAACGTACAATGTATGGGGTAAATCACTCGTAAATTGAAAAGTGATTCCTAATACAAACTCAATAAATAAAAAGTAAGGATCTTTATAATAGGTAAGATCCTCGATGGAATAACCCCAAGTAAACTTCTACAGTGGATAGAATCTCTTTTCTTCTTAACTACAGGCCGAAAGAAATGTTTGTCTTTTTCTTCTTTACTTTATACCTTCAGTCACTTAGAAAAAACATTGGAAATAATAAAATTCATTAGTACTTTTAGGGTTTAGAAAAAAACCACTTAGAAAAAAAACAATGCCTTAATTCTTCTGTTTTATATGTTGTTATGTTTTTTCACTTTTATCTTAAATTATTTGATTTCTTTTCTTTTATTTGTATCTTGTTTTTTTTATAGATGAAGAAATTCCTGATGGAGATTAACAAAGAAGATTAAAAGAGTATCAACCATACATTATGTTTCTTGTGATGGTCTATGAAGAGCATGTTTCTTTTTTTTTAACTATGAATTTTCAAACTTCTGAAGAGATGTATGACATCCGTTAATTTAAGGGATAAATGCACAACTCACTTCCTCCAAGCACTCTATCAATGCGAGATAATTTGTAACATCAATCTCAAGTATAAGGAAGAAAGAGTGTGGTGGGCATCTTCATATCGCTCAAAAGACATGATGACTACTTTCTAAGTTCACAATTGCGAATATGGTTATTGCAAATGCCTTGGTGGGTACATTATATGCCATCAGCTTTCCTTGATATATGAATCAGAAGGTCGTAAGCAATTCTTCCAAGAAACGCAACAAGCTCTACGTCTACCATGGAGTCTTGGTCTCTCTCTCTCTCTCTCCATTATGTATTGATACAATTCTTTCTATATCTCTTCCAAAACATATGTCACATGAATTATGAACAAACGCGTGAGGCACATGCCTCATCGTATAAGACCTTTACATGTGATGTAGCAATTACCGCACCTATTCTTACTCACTAAGTATGTAGAAGGTATAAATTAACTGAGAAGCAAATCACATTCCCATAAAAACAGACATGTTCTGTGAATAACTTTTCATAGGTGAACTTGTCCAAAAGTGGGCTGCATTGTCACGGCTTCTTTCATCAGGTATGTAAATAAAAAGTACATTGTATAATAAGAAAACGTTGTGGATTATGATTTTTGCAACACACAATCACTATAGCATAGCATAGCCAAATATAGAACGGAAATGAGCGGTGCTATTGTTAACAAACTCGCCACGGTTTACACTATTAAGTAGCAAAAATAAATGATATAAAACTCCTTCGAATGCGTGGAAAAGTTTGATGTCGATAGAGCTACTTCTTGCACAACTCGAACTCAAATAGGTATCCTTCTTATCTCCAGATCATTGGAGCAATCCTTCGGGTACTTCTGTAACAGTCTGCATACAATAAAACCAACGCTATCCTAATTCTTGTAATCAAGCCTTCTTTACGAACTATTGCAGCTTTTTGATGATGGAGATTCTAAAAGCATTTTACCTTGGTCCTCATTGACAATCTGCTTGGTATCAGCATGGTTTGCCGCAGGCAGAATCTCCGAGAGATACTAAGATATCTTACATGGCATCCTTCGTGGAAGCTCCAGTTTCTTAAACAATGGAGACAACTGCATGCACAACCCTATCAAGAACTCAGGATGAACACTCCTCTTGAGCTTCATCATAGCTCTCTCCCTACCCATCTTGAATCTCTTTTGAAGTATGAAATGTGTGGAACAAGGAATTATTGGAATGTTAATTTATTAATGTATTAATGTGTTTTGGTGTTTCTGATATAGCAGCTGAAGGTTCGTGAGGGGCATGAAACCCGTGAAAGGACGGACATCAATAATCGGATTTATATTTTGTATAGTTTACAAATAAATCCACATAGAGGGTTTGATTTTTAAAAATAGTTAGTAAAATTAGTGGTTAGGATACAGATCACCGTAGATCACCATTTCTTTTAATAAAAGCAAAGGATCTCTACAAAAGAGACCAAATCTTACTTTCATGCAGGCTTTTCAAAGCCACTCTCATGTAACCACTATTTTCCACATAATAAAAAATTCCTATAAATACATGCACTCTATGGATTATCAAACAAAGTGCATGGGAGGAGATTGCACCCAATACTTCATTCTAACTCGTCTCGTTGCGTATCTATTTTCTCTATATATTTTTAGCATTCATAACTTCTGTGTCTGCATGAATCAATATTTTGATAATAGTGGTATCTGAGCCTTGCATGCATCACTACAAAGGGGTCTATTTCTATTCACTTTGGCATTTGATCTAATTTTGCTATTCGTTTCTGCTTCCGCTTTCGCTTTTGATTTTGATCCCTATCCCTATCCCTGTCCCAGTTTTAGTTTCAGTTTCAAATTCACTTTCAAGTTTCTGGTTTTTGTTTTTGTTCTCGTTCTAGAACTAGAACCTATGTTTACAACTATGTTGACTAAGGCATAGAACTTAGGCATGACTAGGCCATTACTTTGGCATCTTTAGCTTCCCTAGGACCATGGCTCTCTTGACGACTTGGTAGCTATTCGCTATGTGGGAACCTTTTTAGTTTATGAATGGCAATAAGGAGTTTTATATTCACCAAAGATGGAGGATTTGAACCCACAACCTCACTCTCACAAGGGAACTGTTTTACCGCTACACTATCTCTTTGTGTTGTCACTGTAGTTCTCTTTTCTTATATTTAACACAAGTTGCATCTCTTTCTGACTTTTTCAATTCCCAAGAACAATCCTTCCTTTTACATTTTTATTCAAGCAATCTCAAAATTGTTTTTACATATCTAACAAGAGGGTTTTGTTCTCTACATACTCATGGACCCTACGAACACCATGGAGGATTTTGGTGATTCACCCCTACCCAAGGTGACTGTAGCTCAAGTGTAAGCACCACCTCCTTTACTTGTCAATCGTCGGAGACGTGAGGACCGGTATTAAGACCACGAGCAAGTGAAGGCACAAGTGCGTGAGTGAAAGCACACAAACATGCACACATATACACACACACACGCGCACAAGGTAAGATCAAAGAGAGGAACAATGGAAAGCTTCGATTGCAAAGAGTTCTCTTACAAAGCTCTATTCTCTAACAAGCTAACCTCAAAAATGAGCTCTCTAGCTCTTTTTATAGTTTTTTGACTAGTTTTGGCCCTGTCCAGACCTAGTGTCCGGCCTAGTTAAAAATTAGGTTCCAGTGCTTATTTGAGGGCTCAAACGGAGTCTAAAAATTATGAAAATTGGTAGGATGATACTTCTAATGTTCCTCAAGCTCGAGGACTCCTGGGCTTGCACAAAATGGATCTACAAAAATAGAAAATGGTATTTACAATGGTTTTAGTGATGGAAATCACTATTTTTGTAGGGAATTCTTCTGAAAAGTTGACATGTACTTCTTGGAGCTCCCTACTTGCTCCTTCTTCTTGTGTGTCCACCTCTTAGATGTGTTCCTATACTTTGTCCTTGACCTTCAGCTTTAACACTCCCCCCCCTCTCGAGTCTGTCATCCCTGACAGACCCTTGTTGTAGTGGTTGTTCCATGTAGTGCTTGGGATGTAGTATCCATTCTGTATGAGCAAGAGCCGTCTATCTTCCAAATTTGGCAGTGTTGGTTGTCCGGTCCTTCATTTGTCACTGCACATCTTTGCAATTCGTAGTCCCTTGGTATGTGCTTCTTCCATGGATTCCCGCATGAATGCGTATAAAGATTGAGTTGGAGCAACTGCTAGCTTTGAATTGCTTCCTAGGTATTGATGTTGCCCTAGGATGTCCTCTAGCGCTTCTAAAGATGATGTTTAGAATAGTCATGCCAAGTACTCATAACCCATAGTGAATGATGGGTAAGTGTGTATGTGCATGGGTTGAAAAAAGTATGTGCCTTGTGCACGGCCTTGTAATGTAGCCCTACACATGCTTACTTGGAAAATGCATTGGAAGAAGTATGGTGCAAAAATTGTGGGTCTTGAGCTAAGTGCTCAAGGGTATGCTGACGAAGAGGTTTCCTAATCTATCATGGTTATGGTGTTGCCAGATTAAAGATACTTACTGTGGTGAAGGGTTGATTGATATCTATCTCTTCATGTTGTATACTCGGCATTTGTGATGGAACATTGTCAATGAATGTCCATGTTGTTGGTCCACCGAAATTTTTTTTTGAGTGCCTGGTTCTATCTTCTCTTTTTAAAGCAACGTTTGACAAATACTGAGAATTGAATTTCTTTATATTCTTTGACAAACAACATTGGGTAACTACACCTAGCTTAGTTTCACATATTCTCTTTAGTTCACCATAAGCAGGAGTCTGCTCATCTAGTATACAAACAAGGATTTTCGGGGTACCAAAATATCTCCTTGGATGCTCTCATACATACAGTAGTTAAGCATCACTCAAGTTGTGGACCTTCAAGATCTTCACTCCCACCATGGTAAGGGGAAACCATAGGTGTGGATGCCATGTTCATGCTAAGTTCTTGACATCTACCAGATAAGGCAGCAATTACATCATCTGCTAGCCGAGACACACTTCTATCCAAACTGATAAATGCCTAGTAATCGATGGTTCAATATTCAACTAAGCATGACTCATTCATGTTCCATGAGCGAAACCTGGGAACAAGTTCTTTCCCTCTCTTTTTTTTTTTTTGAGGAATGTCACAAAACAAGAAGGCAAAGTTAAGTATCAAAAAGTGGTTCACATGTGTCAATGTGCTCTAGTGCATGGGACTCTCAGTTGTGTCTATGCACGGCCATGTAATGTGGCCCTATATAATGCATACTTTAGAAATGCATGACCTGAATGGTGCAAAAGACAAGGTTGTGCAAGGAGCACATGGTTGTCGATCGTCGAGGTCTGATGTCACTTGCAGATGTTGGTGTCATTTTTGTTGGAGGTATCCATTGGATCTTGAGATGACCACTGATCCTTCCTCTTTATAGGGATCCATTTTAGAACAGCATTTGGCACTGTAGAGATTACTTTAGGCGTCTTTCTCTTTGGATGCGTTCTGAACTGTGGCATCGAGTGTGGTTGGCGCTTTGGTTCGATGGAGGCAATTGGTACTTTTGGCTTCCAAACCCATATCCTTTTTGCATGTCTTCCTACTATTGTTGAAGAGCTGATTTGATCTTCTTTCGGTCTCTGTACGTGGTTCTTACTCTCTTCTCTTTTTGGCTTCTTTGTTGAGACCTTTCGCATGTGGGAGAACATAGGTTGTTGTAGATGTAAGAGCTTCTTAGGTACCCACATCTGTAATCACCCTTGTTGAGCTACAGCTAATTTCTTAGGCACCCAAACTTGTTGGATACCTTGTGATTGAGCTTGTCCGAGCTGCTTCCTTCGTCTTCTGACCTGGTTGGCTTGCCTGGATGGGATTTGTGGGGGCAAGGCTGGTGGTTTCTCTCCTTTGCGTACCCAGATCTGCGTCATGCTCGGAACTGCTTGCTTATCAAATGGTGTCTTTCTATTTGATGTAGCAATTTTCGTGATCGGTTGTGTTTGCCTTTGTGGTGGACTTACTAGTGTGGCTACTTGATTCTTTGGAGAAGAAGAAAGATCCACCCGTCTTCGAACCTGTTCTTCCACGATTGACTCCTTCTGCATCATAGAGCTTTTGACACATACAACACCTTCTTCCATATGATTAGTCTTAGAAGAGCTAAGAGAGTGTGTGGTGCCATGATCGGGGAGCATGAAGTTCTCTAATTCTAATGTAATGCATTGTTCATGTACCCAAACTTGAAGAACTTAACTTCTTAGGTTTAAGTTGACTGCATTGTCATAAATCCAATCTTGTCCTAAGACAAATGGTTCTGTAAGGTTCTCATCTTGACACACTAGCACTTTGACTTTCATTGGAACATCTTGCAGGTAGATGGGAAGTTCCACCTTGCCCAAACAAGGGGTTTCCACACCTCCCAATCCTATGAGATAAGCTTCTATGGGATCGATGTTCAACTGCAAGTCTTGGCAGTAGGAAAGTCAAACTGCACTACTTGCTGCACCTGAGTCAATCAATGCTTTCACAGTCCTTGCACCCTTTCCTTGTCCTATCTTTATGGTCACAAAGGGACGTCGGTCAATAACTGGAGAAATCGCTATGCCTGATTTTTGGCACATATCCATGTGATATTTTGGGGTGTTTGAGTTGACATCTAGGCCTAATCGCCTTAACTTATTTCGCCTTATGCACTCTCTAGCCTCTGCTTGTGCTTCTTCTCTGACTCTCATCTCTTCTTCTTTTCGTTTCTTAGCAGTGTTGAGTCTCATTAGCATGTCCTCTGTAAGAGGTTCTTGATATAACTTGACTTGACAACCACTGATATAGTTTGGCAAGATGTCACCTTCTAAAGTAGCCAATTGAACAGCACCGCAAGTGGAAATTCTATTAATGATCATGGGTCCATATCCTCTTTTCTCCAACTTACGGGCATGTTGCTTTAGCGTATAAACCAACACTAGGTCTCCCTCTTTCAATCCCTTATCCTTAATGTGTGCATCGAAGCATGCCTTTTGCCTTTTCTTTGCAGCATAGATGCCTGCCGCCGCACGTAGCCTGGTCTCACCTAAGCGTTCTAGATCAAAGATCCTAGAGGACAATTTGTGTCCATTCCACTCATACTCTTGTGCTACTTTTAAGGTAGGGATTAAGAAATCTAATGGTAGCACAACATTCTGTCCGAAGACCATCTGAAATGGGGTGGCGTTGAGTACCATTTTGTAGGCAACTCGATAAGCCCAAACAACATGATGAAGTTGTTTGTCCCAATCAGAGCGTTTATTATTTACCAGTTTTGTCAATACGTTACAGAGGATCTTATTGGTGCTCTCGGCTTGTCCGTTAGCTTGTGAGTGATAAGGGGCAGACTTTTTATGTATCACCAAGAATTCTTGGAGAAGATTTTCAATGACCTCATTCAAGAAGTGTGTGCCTCTATCGCTCACTAACTCTATTGGTAGCCCATATCTCGTGAACACATTCTCGAATAAGAACTTAGCCGTAGTCTGAGCATCATTCTTTGTTGTGGCTTTCACTTCTACCCACTTTGTAAGGTAATTTGTGGCTACAATAATATACTCTGCATGGGAGTTTCTAGCTGGGGGGTTAATAGGACCTATGAAGTCTATGCCCCACTTGGAAAATGCACGCCCTCCCATCATTGGCCTCAAGGGCATCTCGTCTTTTCTAACTGGATATTGTGCACGTTGGCATGTGTCACATTTCTTCACATAGGTATGTGCATCCATATGAAGAGTGGGCCACCAAAGTCGTGAGAATAGAATGGTCTTGATCACTCGGTCAGGACCAAAATGTCCACGTGCAACACCACTATGTGCAGTCTCTAAGACCTTTAAATAGTCTGATTCATGAACGCACAGTCTTAAGTAACCATCTTTGCCTCTTCGGTATAAGTTGTCTCCTACTAAGGCATAGCCTTGAGCTTCTTGCTCCATGCTTCGTCTTCTTGCTAGACTAGCCTCTTTGGGTAATCTTCCCGACCTCATAAACTCTACCAATGGAGCACTCCAATCTGGAATTAATGACACTTGATAAAGGGTCGCATGCTCCACTGGGGGTCTCTCTCTACACATTGGACAATTCTTAATCCACTCATGTATTTCTTTGTCCATGCTAGGCCAATACACTCCTAGATGCTTCAGATTCTGCAATGTTCGTTGTTTAGAATAGTGATTTCCTAGCAATCCTTCATGAGCTTGTTGCAACCAACTACTATGTTCATCATCCTCGACACAACAAGCTAATACACCCTCAATATCTTGTTTGTACATGCTTCCTACCAATATGTGATATTTTTGTGATCTTACAATTTCTTCTTGTGATGTTTTCACATTCTTATTTGCAGGGCCAAAGGTAAGGACTGGTACCAACTTATTTGCCCATTTGGGAACAACTTCCAAATTGAACAGATAAGCATCGGGTAGTTCATCAGACACTCCTTGCGGTGACTCTCCTGAAGTAATGCAAGAAAGGTGATCTGCCCGAAGGTGGGTTCTACCTTTCCTGACAACAACTTCAAAGTCATATTCCATTAGTAAGAGGAACCATCTTACTAAGAGTCCAGTATTGCAAGGTTTATTGACCAAATATAACAAAGCTTGATGATCAGTGAAAAACTTGAACTTGTTGGCCAATAAATAGTGTCTAAACTTCTTCACAGCATATACCATGCCTAAGCCCTCTCGCTCAGTTGTGGTATAGTTCCGTTCAGCTGTAGTGAGTTGTCTACTAGCATATGCTATGGGCAAATCTAAGTTTCCTTCACTTGTGGGTTGTGCAAGCACACATCCTATGGCATGATTGGATGCATCCACATGGACATGGAATGGTTTATTCAATCAGGAGTGGTCAGTATTGGTGCTGTGCACAAACGTTTCTTCAGTTCGTTGAAAGAATTCTCGCATTCGTCGTTCCACTCAAAATTAGACAACAAGGCATAAAGGGGTCTAGCTATGATTGCGTACATGTGGATAAACCTACCGTAATATCCACAATGGCCCATAAAGGCTTGTACCTCTTTAACATTCCTTGGCCTTGGTAGCTCCACTATGGCTCGTACCTTATCTTCATCTGTTGAGATTCCATTCTTAGAAACAATATGACCTAAGATTTTACCTTGAAGCACCATGAACACACACTTTTCTGGGTTCAGACACACTCGATATTCTCTACACTTGTTGAATATTTGTCTGAGCTCAGGGATGTGAAACCTTCTTTCTTGGGAATGAGCACATAAATCATCCACATACACTTCTAAGCTCTTTCGCAAGAACTCTTTGAAGACATGACACATGAGCCTTTGGAATGTTGCAGGTGCATTGGTGAGCCCAAATGGCATCACACAAAATGCAAAGATTCCCCACTCTGTAGCAAAAGCTGTTTTGTGTTGATCTTCTGGGGCAATGGCTACTTCATTGTAACCTGAAAACCCATCAAGGAAGCTATAAACTTCCTTGCCTGCAACACGCTCCAAAAGGTGTTCCGTGATTGGAAGTGGATAACTATCTCTGATAGTAGCAGCATTAACTTTTTTAAGGTTAATACACACTCGCAACTTTCCATTCTTCTTGGGCACCACTACAATGGGGGACACCCATTCAGTATGCTCAATCTCATAGATGAATCCAGCTTCAATCAACCTATCAATTTCTTCTTTTATTTTGGCTGCATAGGTATCATTATATGTGTAGGGCTTCTGTTTGGTGGGCTTGGCATCAGCAGTCATGGGGATAGTATGAGAGCAAATTCTTGGATCTACCCCTTTCAAGTCTCTATAGTGCCATGCAAACACATCCCTATATTCCCTTAATAGAGCTACAAGCTCCATTTCTTCTCTTGCACTTAGGTCATCTCCTATATGTGCATCTCTCTTCGTTCTCTTCGATGGTCACTACAATCTTCTTGGTCTTTTCTTTATTATCATATGATTCTCCTATGATGGCCTCTCTTTTAGGCATTCGTACCAAAATTTTGCGGTCATCAACTTCATATTTCTTGAAGTTTTCTGGTACTTCAAACAATGATTCCTCCTTCTTGTTTCACTGCTTTTCTTTTCTTTTTCTTTTGACTGCTCTCACTTCCATCCTTTGAATTTACCGTTTTAATACTTGTGAGAGGTTCTTCTTCTTTCTGGGTGAACACTCCTATATCTTCTAGATAGTGCTGCTCTGAGTTAAAGCAACTATCCATCACAATGGACTCTATATCATCATCATTCTCTTCTTCTTCTATGGCATCACTAGGGTCACATTCTTCTAGCAAGGGCTGACACATGAACACAGAGATATCATAACCCTCCTCATCACAATGAGGTGTCCATTGTTCTTCATTGACAACAATGTCCATGGTGGCTAAGACTTTTGGCCAGCCATGAGGCTCAAATTCCTCATCTGGAAAGATCATCGGTGTATAGGCTGGGTCCTTAATTGGTCTATCTCCTGGCGAAGTTCCTTCTTCTCTTGCCTTTAAACGTTTTTCCTCTTCCTCTGCGACCTTGCACATCCACAAATGAGTATCTTCATGCAACCATGATGGATCAGGTGAACTTTCAGAATGCACAGAGATGGAATCTTCTTTCGCTTTGTGGATAGAATTCCACTGTAGGGGTGGTACATCTCTGAAGTTGTAATCCTTCAAATTGACCTTGGTGGTGACCCCTAAGTGCTGTAAGTACAAGGAGTAAGTTCCCCAATCCTGTACTATTTGCAATTGTCGTAGGAAGGGTCTTCCTAGGATCATCTCTTCGACATTATTTTTCTCAAAGTCACATATAGCAAATGTATGTTCAAACTCCACACCACAAGTGGTTAGAGTTATCCCTTCGAGCAATCCTAGAGGTCTTTCAAAATGACCGTCAGCCATTTGAAGCTTCATTCTAGTTGGTCTTAATGTGGGTTTGCCCCATTGCTTCCACAAAGAGGTGGTCGCAATGGCAACACCAGCACCTGAATCTATGATTGCTTTGGTTGTGTAACCTTGGTAAGTGATTGGAAGATAAGTATTACCTTCCTCACCCTCACACATGTCCCCTATTTTGTCTAGAGGTATCTCTATCACTTTTTGCTTAGAGCCTGCTTTTGGCATATTGAAATCAAGTTCTGGAACCTGATCCTTCACATGATTCCATAGCTCGAGTTTTGCTTTGAGCAGCTCTTCTACAGTGAGATGACATTGAACCTTATTGTTCTTCACGACATCAGTGTTCCTTGGGACCACTGAGTCTTCATGTCTGATCAGTATTGTGGGAGCTCTGATCTGAAGAGATTCAGATTCCCATGGGCCTGGAAATTGAGGCAGTTCCTCTAAGGTATTAGATTCAAAATCTAACATTTCATCTTCTTGTTGTTCTGCTTCATCTCCGTAAATAGATGGAATGTCTTGGGGAAATTGATCATGAAGATCATCAATCTCATGAATAGGAGGGGAATTACCCTTCTCCTTGGCCCATTTCTCTTCTTGTATTTCTTGCAAGAACTCTTGAGAGTACTGTTGAATTGAATGAGGTATTCCAGCATCTGTGGAATTAGGAACATAAGCTCTCATTGGTGGTGAGCTTCCTCTTTCAATAACTGGTTGAGCCTGTGGAGGTAAAGAAACTTGTGGTTTGTTTACCAATTGCTCTAATCTTTCTAGTAAGCCCTGGAAATGCAAATCTGATTTGATAGAGTTTGTCTGATTGAACTTTTGACTAGTCTCAAGTATGGCTTGAGCTTGTTCTACCATTTTCATGCACATTTTCATCCGTTCAATCTCTAAATCTGCTCTAGGGTAACTCTTGTCTAGGTTTGCAGCTGTAGGCCCTTCTTGAAGTCGAGCCTGGTAGGCCTTGAACATCATGTCCAAGCCTTCTGGGGTTGGATTTCCAAGAACAGACCCTGATTGCGGTCTATTTACAATGGGTGGTGGGGTGGGATGAGGTGGAGTGGATGGAGTTTCGGCATGCGAGGGGCTTTGAGATGCAATGTCTTCTATTTTTGTTTTCGCTTCTTTTAAGCTTTCTTCTAGTTCCGATAACTTTTTATTCCACTTGGGATTGGCCTTCTCTCTGGTATCCTTCCATGTTCTTGTTTTCCTCTTACTAGGCTCTCGTGATTCACTCGACTCTGATTGTTTTACTGGTTTATCTTGTTTTAAGGCTTGTGCTCTAGTGACAGCTTGTATAGGAGCCACATTGCTACTACTTGAACTTGAATCTGCCACTAAGCCTACCACATTAATGGGTGTAATCTTGGGTGCACTGGAGGGGTTTCTTGGACAATCTCTGGGGAGATGGTCTTTGCCACAATCAGGACAAAAACCATGTATTGTGATAGCATGTCCTTGAATCGGAGATGGTGGGTGGGGACAGTCACAAATGAAATGGTCACCTTGACATCTGAAACAAGATCCTCTAGGGGCTTGTGGTCTCATTTGTCTCAATTGGGGCTTAGGGTTAGGATTTGTGTACATGACATTGGAGTATTCTGGCTCCCAATTTTTCTCCATAGGTGGTGCCTCATATTGATACGAGTAAATGTCACTATGTTCAGGTGACTTTGTGTAATAAGCATGTGGACTACCTTCATGGGAGTAGTCTGAACTATGAGCATGAGAGTCATTATCTGGTATCAATGGGGTTAGTGGCACCAATGCTCTATTTGGATTTTCCTCTCCCACAGCATATTTGACTGGAATCACGTTGGCAGGAGCTGGTGGTTGGTTTCCCAAGACTGGTTGTGGCCTATATTGTGCCTGATATTGTTGTTGTGGTCTAAAATATGGCTGTTGGTATTGGTTTTGATACCTATCTCGTTGGTAAGGTTGTTGATAATTTTGTCTAACAGCCTGCCTATTATAGGGACAATCTTGAGCCGTGTGGTTCGTATATTTTCTCTCAATAATGCAATATGGAGCATTCCTTTCTCTCATGTTCTGGTTGTGCAATGGGCATACATTAGCCATGTGGTCGCCTCCGCAAGTATAACACCGATTTAATAGAGTGACTCTCTGTGTTTGTTTATTTTGGACTCCCAACTTCTTGGCAACTTGCTCAGCTATCTCCTCTATTTCCGTGGAGATTTTTGAAGTATGACTAGTAGAACTATCTGAATCCTTATAGAGTTTAGATAATCCTAACTCCTCAACCAAGTTATCTTCTATGTCAATGCATGTCCGCATGCACTCTTCTATGGATCTAGGCTCTTTCAAGTATACATATGATCTTAACTTTGTGCTCAGTATGCCATCTAAGAACAAAGCCACTTGTTTGGCTGGTGTGGGTAGCTTTGGAGCAGGGCATCTTCCTAGGTACTGTCTAAACCTTCTACTTGCTAGTCGCACTGTTTCTTGGGGTGTCTGCTTGAAGCTGTGGATCAAAGATGAAGTATTATGCCTGATACCACTCTTGGAAAATTCTACAATGAATTGGTCTAGCAGTTGACCTATATCACAATAGTTGCGACTACTCAGTGGTTGAAACCAAGCTAAGGCAGTGCCCTTAAGAGTCAGACCAAATGCCTCGTACTGGGTGAGCAAATCATCAACATGTTCAGCTCTTAACACTTGTTTGAACTCGGCCACATGATCATAAGGATCTCCTGACCCGTCAAAATAATTCTTCATTGCCTTGATCACTTGAGTGGGTCTAAGGGTTCTTGGGTGCTCTCGGGGTCTAGGCAATGGAAAATCCTGTTCATCTCTTTGTTGCCTATGTGCTTGATGTCTCTCTCTTTCAGGTCTTTCATTTTCAAATCCTGACCTATTCCTGCCCACGGTCTGTGCAAAACTTACCTCATGTCTCTCTCTAGTTCTTTCTCTCTAGGCTTCATGAGCGTGGGATGATCCTACTCCTTGGAGGCCATGGGAAACATTGTGGAGGGAAAATCAATTCACTCTTCCAAGTATATGCATGTCTATCATGTTCTGTTACCAAGAATATCTTCTCTGATGTGTTCTCCAGGTAGACAACTTTGCCTGGCATCTCAGGATCTTTGAATTCATAGATGATGACTATGCCCAATTGGCTAGGTTGATCTGGCCTGAATCTCCAAAAGGTTTCCTCTGTTTCTCTATTCAAGAAGAGTTCTATGCTTTTGTTGTCATGAGGGATCCATCTGGTGTGATCACTCTGGTCAGAACTGACTTGCCTCTAGGAGTCTGGGGTCCTTGTCCTACATTTCCTTGTTCTAGGTCTCCTATCTCATTCTCATGAATGACATTTCCAAACTCATCGGTCCTATTTGGTAGGTTGGTGACCACATACATGGTTCCTTCCTTATCAATGTATGAACTCTTTTCGAACTTGACCACCAGGGTGTTCCAGTCCAAAGGGTTGATGTGGATTTTTGAGTTGGACCACTGATCGCCTCAGACCATCCTCATAGATGCGAGCACCTAATCGGTTGGTCCGAATATATTCCAATTGTGTCTTATAGGGTCCTTCTGGTGTTTGTAGATGGGCAGTTCTTGAGCCATCTGCAGATTTTCCCATGCTAAAAGACATTTTTGAGTCACTTGTGTGAGAGTTTAGTACGTAAGGACAACCAATTAGTTGTTCTGCCCAAGACTTTGCTGTGTGGTTGACACTGGACTGAGAAGATCTAATGCTTTGTCTATCCTTTCCTAGGTGTCTACCAGATTTCAAGTTCATAAGCTTTGGCTAAGAGTCCAAAATTTCCCCTTGGTATGGTTCACAAATCCTTTGGAGTCCCCTTGGGTTCTTGGTCCCACCTAAGGGTCAACTTCAAAATATCCTATCTGAAAATCAACGCATTATTCACCTGAGGGCCATGTAGTATTCGAAACGAGCTTTCCAACGAGCTATAGAGCTCAAAAAATGGACTTTGGATGAAAAAGTTATGTCAAATCAGGCTCCTAGGGGTCAAAACAAGCAAACAGGACCTTTTGGAAAAAATCGCAATTTTGTGAACTTCAAGAGAATCGCGATTTTGTGAACTTCAAGAGAATCGCGATTGTATGAAATCAGAGAATCGCGATTTTGTACCTTGAGAATCGTGTTTTCACAAAATCGTGTTTTGAAAATCGGGATTTTGAGCAGAGAATCGTGTTTTTTGAGAATCGCAATTTTGAGCAAAAATTCATGTTTTCATAGAATCGCCTTTTTCACAAAATCGTGTTTTTACTGAAAATCGTGATTGGTGACAATGGCGATTTTGAGCAGAGAATCGTGTTTTCATAAAATCGTGGTTCACAGAATTGTGTTTCACAGAATCGTGGTTCACAGAATCGTGTTTTCACATAATCGTGTTTTTGTTGAAAATCGTGGTTTGTGAGAATCGTGATTTTGAGCAGAGAATCGTGTTTTTTGAAAATCACGATTTTGAGCAAAAAATCGTGTTTTCACAGAATCGCCTTTTTCACAAAATCGTGGTTTTTACTAAAAATCATGATTGGTGAGAATCACGATTTTGAGCAAAAAATCGTGTTTTCACAGAATCGTGTTCTACAGAATCGCGATTTTGTCTCAGAGAATCGTGATTCACAAAATCGTGTTTTTCACAAAATCGTGGTTCTCAGAATTGTGTTTTTTGACATGAAAATCGCGATTTTATCTCAGAGAATCGTGATTACACAAAATCGTGTTTTTCACAAAATCGTGGTTCTCAGAGTCGTGTTTTTTGATGTGAAAATCGCGATTTTGTCTCAGAGAATCGTGTTTTCACAAAATCGTGTTTTAGAGAATCGTGTTCTCACAGAATCGTGTTTTTGGCTGAAAATCGTGATTTGTGAGAATCACGATTTTGAGCACAACCATAGAATCACGATTCTGAGATGACCACAGAATCGTGATTCTTTCAGCAAGCTTTTAGGCGGGAAACAGAAAATCGTAATTTTCAAAAAATTTTGAATTTTCACAGAATCGCGATTTTCATCACAGAATCGCATTTTTTGGCGGGAACTTTGAATTTTTCAGCACCGAGCAATGGCAAGCTCCGTATGAGCAGAAAATCATAGAAAACACAGGCGCTTGTTCTCCCTTGCACTTCCTAACTCCTTCCCACACAATGATGCATGAAAAATGGTGAAAATGCACTAAAAAACAAGAAATTTCTATGAAGAAGAAGATGGAAGAAGGTGGAGATGATGATGATGATGAAGATGAAGAAGAAAAATCAGAAAATGAACAAAAATGATAGTTTTTTTTACCTTCCAACGTCGCAAATCTACAATCTTACCATCACAACGCTCGTCCTCGAAGCTCTCTCCCCGGCAACGGCGCCAAAATTTGGTGTAGCTCAAGTGTAAGCACCACCTCCTTTACTTGTCAATCCGCGGAGACGTGAGGACCGGTATGAAGACCATGAGCAAGTGAAGGCACAAGTGCGTGAGTGGAAAGCACACAAACATGCACACACATACACACACACGCGCACAAGGTAAGATCAAAGAGAGGAACAATGGAAAGCTTCGATTGCAAACAGTTCTCTTACAAAGCTCTATTCTCTAACAAGCTAACTTCAAAAATGAGCTCTCTAGCTCTTTTTATAATTTTTTGACTAGTTTTGGCCCTGTCCAGACGTAGTGTCCGGCCTAGTTAAAAATTAGGTTCCAGGGCTTATTTGAGGGCTCAAACAGAGTCTAAAAATTATGAAAATTGGTAGGATGATACTTCTAATGCTCCTCAAACTCGAGGACTTTCGGCTTGCACAAAATGGAGCTACAAAAATAGAAAATGGTATTTACAATGGTTTTAGTGATGGAAATCACTATTTTTGTAGGGAATTCTTCTGAAAAGTTGACATGTACTTCTTGGAGCTCCCTACTTGCTCCTTCTTCTTGTGTGTGGCTCTTAGATGTGTTCCTATGCTTTGTCCTTGACCTTCAGCTTCAACAGTGACATTTAAGGAACAGCTAGAGCTTCTACGGCATGAACTTGGAGGAAATCAAAATGAGATATGAAAACATGATGAAGTACATTAGAAGATGCAATCTGATGAAGATAACCTTGCGAGGCTGGTAAGTGCTATTTTCTTTGCCCCATCTGATGGCACACATTCCAAGATTGGTGTTACAAATTACCAGTTTTTATGGTTTGATATCCATAAGGATGGCCCTTTAGTTCTTCCATGGTTATCATAGTTTGGAAATTTTTATATTGATGAAACATATGTTGAAAGTCAAAAAGTCAAATTTGCCACTAACTATTTAGTAAGAAAAGCTTCACTCTAGTGGAATGTCCTACATCATACTAGAGATCATCCAACAAGGTGGAAGGCTTTCCAAGATAAAGTGAAGGATTTTTTTCTTCATCCTCAATATCATTTACATGTTCGATGTGCATGGAAAACCATTACATGGAAGGATGGTGACATGATCACTACCTACATGGAGCAGTTCTAGCAAAATCTATTATTGGTTCGAATGCTAGAAGATGTAATAGAGGACATCATGCAACAAAAATACGAAGATGGTTTGGAGATGGCAATCCAAGCCAAGCTTCACGCCTTATGGCCTACAACCCTCAACGAGGCTATCTCTTTCGCCTACGATGCAGAGAGGGAATTTCAATCCATAACAAAGTGGATCGATCTACAACAACTGCGTCAACCATCAGTTTTTGTTGAACCAACTTTTCCTATGAAGTGTAATTTTAATGCCTCGTCTTACTCTAGTTTTCTTCATCCTCCACAATCCAAATACTCAACTGCACATGTTGCTTCATCTCTCCAACCTACCAAACCACCTACCCTACAAACTTTAGTGGTGGCTTCCCAACCGAAGTGACAATGTATCACCTGCTAGAATTGTGGTAAACCTAGAAATACAAAAATAAAGTGCCGATTGCGACCTCATCACATGAATGCACTTTCACATGCACCTGTTTTACAGTGACATGATTTTTCTCAACCCTTTCATGCCATTACTAACGCTAGTGGTTCAGGAATATGTGCCGTTTTTATGCAAAATGATCATCCCATTGCAACCCTTAATCTCTAATCAACATCTTAAATAGGCTTCATTCATTCAAAATTTCCAACCCATGATCTAGTATCAACATGGTAAAGTTAATGTCGTAGCCGATGATCTTAGCCATTTTCCTTCACATTTTGTTATTTTGCATAATATTTCTGCCATCCAAATTCATTCTTTTTAAGAAATGATTTCCACTTATGCATCTTATTTGTATTTCTCATGTGCATGGCATGAATTCAACAATGGTGCACTTTTATCTAATGAACATTATACTTTTCATCATGTTTTACTTTATTCTCAACATAGATTGTGTATAACCAAAGCTTTTAAAGATCTTGTCATAAAAAAAATCATGAACCATCTTACATAGGTCATAGAGGCATACATACCACCATTTTTGTTTGCAAAGATTTCTTCTTTTGGCTTGCACATTATGTTTGTCCATGCATTGTATCTCAGCATGTAAAACATCATCATGGTAAACCTCCAAACGAACCATGGGAGCAAATCTCTATGGATTTTATCACAAGTCTCCCTATCACTTCATCACATAATGATATGATTTGGACAATAGTTGATAGGTTTAGTGAATATGCATATTTCATTCCTTGTAGAAAACCTTTTTTTTGCACCTCAGGTCACAAAATTATTCATCAAATGCATCTTCCCACATCATGATTTTCCTAAATTAATATTATCTAAACGTGGTGTTCATTTTTGCAATCATTTTTGGGTTAGCTTATTTCTGCATTTTGGGTCTAAAATAGATTTTAGCTTTGCATTTCATCATGAAAGTAATGGATAAAGTGAGTCTACAAACAATACTATTCTTGATCTATTACATTGTTATTCATTAGATGGTCCCACTAACTTGGATGAAAAGATGCCATTGCTTTAATTTTCTTACAATAACACTACACACCACTAATTGACCTACACCTTTTGAAATTATTTATGGTAAAGATCTTACATAGGTCATAGAGGCATACATACCACCATTTTTGTTTGCAAAGATTTCTTCTTTTGGCTTGCACATTATGTTTGTCAATGCATTGTATCTCAGCATGTAAAACATCATCATGGTAAACCTCCAAACGAACCATGGGAGCAAATCTCTATGGATTTTATCACAAGTCTCCCTATCACTTCATCACATAATGATATGATTTGGACAATAGTTGATAGGTTTAGTGAATATGCATATTTCATTCCTTGTAGAAAACCTTTTTTTTGCACCTCAGGTCACAAAATTATTCATCAAATGCATCTTCCCACATCATGATTTTCCTAAATTAATATTATCTAAACGTGATGTTCATTTTTGCAATCATTTTTGGGTTAGCTTATTTCTGCATTTTGGGTCTAAAATAGATTTTAGCTTTGCATTTCATCATGAAAGTAATGGATAAAGTGAGTCTACAAACAATACTATTCTTGATCTATTACATTGTTATTCATTAGATGGTCCCACTAACTTGGATGAAAAGATGCCATTGCTTTAATTTTCTTACAATAACACTACACACCACCAATTGACCTACACCTTTTGAAATTATTTATGGTAAAGATCTTCCCAATCCTATGTCACTCACCCAAACTGATATTCCAATGGCTAATTCTGTTGCTCAAGGTCGAATTTCTATACTTCACAATGTTGATGAGCACATTAGGAAAAGTGAGGTATGATATACATGTAATGTCAATACAAAATGATTAGCAAAGGAATTCAAGGAACATGATCTTGTATGCTTACGTATTATTAGAAGACGTTTGAAAATATTTTGCAACATCCTAAAATTGAGCTTGCACCATGCTATTATGGACCGTTTTGCATTATACAAAAAATTAATGATAATTCATTTAGATTAGATATACCATCCCATTGGAATATGCATAACTCTTTTCATATTAGTCTACTTAAACAATTTAAAGGAACTTTACCACTCACTCCAGTTCTTGATAACCCTCCTTTAATTGAAGAACAATAAAAAATCTTAGTTCTTGAGAAAATCATTGATCATGATGTCACTACTACATGCATAGGTACTCGGTATCATTGATATTTGGTTAAGTACAAAAATAATTCTATGGGAGAAATTCAATGGATACATAAAACACAATTAACACCCCATTATGATCACTTAATTTTTGCATATACTTGCAGAGACACATTAATGTGACTCTATGAACATTTCCATGCATGTGTTTTTACATAGAACATGCTCATTTTTTTTGAGTGATGGAACATGTGACTATCATCCATGTTTATTTTTCTTTTATCAACTAAGGTTAGTTGCTTTTTCAAATTCGAGACATGTTATGAATTATGGAATGTTTTGAACAAGGAATTGTTGGAGTGTTAATTTATCAATGTATTAATGTGTTTTGGCCTTTTTGATATAGCAGCCAAAGATTCATGATGGGCGTGAAAGGCTTGAAAGGATGGACATCAATAATTCGATTTATACATTATATAGTTTGTAAATAAACCCACGTAAAGAGTTTGACTTTTAGAAATAGTTAGTAAAATTAGTGGTTAGGATACGGATCACTGTAGATCGTGATTTCTATTAATAAAAGCAAAGGCTCTCTAGAAAAGAGACCAACTTTATTTTCATGCATGCTTTTCAAAGCTACTCTCATGTAACCACTATTTTTGACATAATGCAAAATCCCTATAAATACATGCACTCTATGGACTACCAAAACAGAGTGCATGGGGGGAGATTGCACCCAATACTTTGTTTTTCTGGTAAAGATCTCTTTCTCTTTCTCTCTCTCTCTCTCTTTGCGGAATATGATTTCATTGATCTGCAATAAAAAACAAAAACAAGTAAAAAAACTCCTCTATGCATTGCCCTACCTTAGCCATTGCAACATCGATGTTCAGACTTCGATATCACCTAATTTGTGTGTGCGTGTGTGTGTGTATATGTGTGTCCAAGTTGTGATTAACTTCACCCTTGAACTCTGGAGCAAAAATATTCCAAAATCTCTCTCTCTCTCTCTGATTTTTCTCATGAGTTTTCTTCATACACATGGTACATTTTATGGGTTATGGTTTGTTGGAGTTCGATGTCTGCGGAAGCACGCCAACAACACAACGAAGAAGAAGAAGCTTGGAGCACAACACACAAGACTGAATGTATTACTAGAGAATGTACAAAAATAAGTAGCCCATTAGGGCAATAGGCGTATATACAAGCCTGGGGTAAAAAACCTCCTAAAGAGGGAAAAAAGTGCCCCGACAGTCCTAGTGTGTTCACACACATCACTACCTAAATATATGAACAAATCCCCCCTAGAAGTGATGCGGTGAACAAGGAGCTGGCACTCATGTATAAGGAAGTGCCAAGCTATGTGGAAATCACTCCACAAAAGGAAGTAAGCCCAAAGCTTTGCGGAAAGCTTCAAATTTCTCCCTAGGCAGAGCCTTCGTGAAAAGGTCTGCAATGTTCTCCTGCGTGGGCACATATGCCAAGCTGATCTCCCCAACAGAGAACCTCTCCTTGACATAGTGATAATGCACCTCAATGTGCTTAGTGCGAGCATGGAACACAGGGTTCCTCGCAACTGCCAATGTGCTCTGACTGTCAGTGAAGATGGTGGTGGCAGAAGACTGGCAAACACCCAAATCAGCCATAAGGCATCTGAGCCACACACACTCAACAGTTGCTGTGAAAGCTGACCTATACTCAGCCTCACAACTGGAACTGGCCATAGTAGGCTGCTTCTTGCTCAACCAAGATATACATGAGCTACCAAGCATGAAGCAAAAAGCACTCGTGGACACACGAGTGTCATAGCAACCAACCCAATCTGAGTTAGAAAAAGCGTGCAAATCTGGCGATAGTGATCCCCCCTTGGGATAAAACAACCCAAGTAGCCAAGTACCACTCAAGTAGCGAAAGATGCGCTTAACCGCCTTCCAATGCGTGTCGTTTGACACAAAGCCATTCCACCATCAACTTGCATAAACTGAATGCCCAAATAGTGATGCAAATACCCCAAATCTGAAACATCTCAAATGAGGCATGCAAATCAGCCTTGAAATCAGCAATATGCTTCTCAATAGGACCAGTGAGAAACATCTCATCAATATAGATAACAATGATTAGAAGCACATCATTAGCACGCTTAACATATAGGGTGCTTTCAGTTGGACCGTTCTCAAAACCATGTGCAACTAGATAGGCATGTATCTTCTCATACCAAGCATGTGGTGCTTGCTTTAAGCCATATAATGCCTTCTTTAACCTGCACACTTGGTTTTCATGCCCTTGCTGCACAAAGCCACGAGGCTGGAAAACATACACTTCTTCATGCAAGTCACCATTCAAAATTTTGTTTTAATGTCCAACTGATGTACATTCCAACCATGATGGGTTCAGGTGCACAAATGCTCAGAACAGTAGTCATATGACATGTAGGTGCAAAGGTCTCATCAAAATCAATGCCTCTTTCCTTCGCATAACCCTTTGCAACAAGCCTAGCTTTATACTTGTCAACTGTACCATCAGGTTTAGGCTTCATCTTGTATACCCACTTAGTGCCAATGGCCTTCTTGCTAAGAGGCAATTCACATAAAGACCATGTACCATTCTTCATTATAGCATCATATTCTGATTGCATAGCAGCCATCCAATTTTTTGAATACTATGCTTCATCAAAAGAAACAGGCTCATTCTCATCACAAAGACTAGACGCAGTCATAGCATAGCAATCTAGTGCAAAGGAGGCACTATGAGAGCCTGAACAAGTATGATATGACAAAGGTGCATCTAATTTGTTGTCGCGCAAAGTCTGCACCAGCCATTTTGGCATAGTTTTTTCCTGCTCAATATCAGCTCTGTGATCAACAAGTGCATCATGTAGATCTGCATTAGAAATGGAATGATCTGCATCGTCACATGAAACCTGCAAAGGTTGAGAAGTTGCCTCATTAGGACCAGCACTAGACTGTCCACCTGTAAAAAGAGTCATCAAAGTATCATAAATGTCTTTGGAGCTAACAGATGTCTCCTTGGTACAAGAAAGCAATGGCTGAATAGCATCTTCCACAAAAACAACATCACGGCTAACCAGAATGCGTTTAGTTTGTGGACGATACAGACGATAGCCTTTACTTTTAGAACTGTACCCAACAAAAATACATTTTACTACCTTATCATCCAATTTTCTGTGATGTTGTTCAAGCACTAATGCATGTACCAAACAACCAAAAACACGCAGATGAGCAATAGATGGATTGCGGTCATGCCAAGCCTCATATGGAGTGATAGACTGCAGTGCTTTAGTGGGACACTTGTTCAGTACATATGTTGCACACATGATAGCCTCAAGCCAGAAACTATGTGGTAAAGCGTGACTCTTGACCATACACCTTGCGATCTCCATGAGTGACCTGTTCTTTCTTTCTGCAACTCCACTCTATTGAGGTGTATACCGAACTGTACACTGGTGTTTTATCCCACATTCAACCAAAAATGCATTAAAATTAGAAGACATATATCCCCCCCCCTCGATCAGAACGGAGGATGCCCATTTTACATGCTGACAGATTTTCAGCCAAAACCAGAAACTATTTAAAGCACATGAACACTTCGGACTTTGCTTTGAGTGGATATACCCATGCATGCCTAGAAAAATCATCAATGAAAGTCACGAAGTAAAGGTAATTTCCAAAGGAGGGTGTCTGCATAGGACCACAGACATCACTATGTACAAGCTACAATTTCTGCGTAGCCCGAACTGAACCATCTTTTGGAAAGGAGAAACGCTGCATTTTGCCCAAACTACAGCCTTCACATACATGTTTTCCGGGTGCCTCAAGCTTGGGCAAAGAAGACACCATATCAGATTTCTGCAGGTGTAGCAAACTAGCAAAATTCAGATGACCAAAGCGTGCATGCCAAAGCTTTGCATCTGACATAGCCTGAGAATCATGAAATGCACATGCCAAATCATTAACAGATCTTTCATAGTCTATGAGCTTATACAGCCCACGATATAAAATGCTAAAAGCAATAATAACATGGCCATTTGACAGATCATGAACTGTACATATGTCATCAACAAATTTCACAACCAAGCCAATCTTGGCTAATGTAGAAATCGATAACAGATTCTTCTTGATCCCTGGCACAAATAAAGTATCTGACAAGGTGAAAGAACTACCATCAGTAGTAGTGAGAATGATCTTACAAACTCCCATAATAGGATAAGAGGAGTTGTTGGCGCATGTGATAGTATTCCCTATAGAGGAAGGCTTGAGTGAAGAGAAGAAACTGTGCAGCGAGGTAATATGTTTGGTCGCCCCATTATCAAAGTACCAAACATCTGAGTCTACTATAGACATGCACTACTCATGAGAAGATGGGTCAAAACTACAAACAGTAGTAAATGTGCATTCTTCTTCCTGCACAAGATTAGCAGACTCCATTTTTGGTGTAGAGGCTTTTGCAACAACCATTCGAGCCTCTTTCTTCTTTGCCTCTTTTGCAGCTAGTTTTGGACAGTTCTTTATGATATGATAATTCCCTTTACAGTACTTACAAAACAATTTTTGATTTTTTGATTTTTTTTCTCATGTTTGCCTTGGTTCTTTGAATGTGCACCACTTGGAGATTTCTGCTTACTAGTAGAAGAGCTCCATTTTCCTTTGCCCTTCTCACTAGCCAAGAAAGCTTGATTTGCAACATGCATAATGGACCTGTTCTGCCTGGACTGATCTTCCTGCAACAGAATAGAGACTAAGTCCTCAAATGATAAGGCATTTGGATTGCCTTTCATCATCAATCGAAGAGTAGAAGCGAAACTCTCATATGAATCAAGAAGACTATTCAGAACAGTCTGCACAAGTGAGTTATCTGGTATAACCTCATCAACAGAAATCAACTGTTCCTTCAAGTCTTTGATCTTTGTCAAAAAATTGTCCATAGAATCACCTTCATTCATGTGCTCAGTCTCCAACTCTTTTCGGAGATAAGAAACACGAGCCTCATTCCTAGCTTGGTACAATGTGGTAAGTGTATCCCAAGCATCCCTAACTGTTTTACAAGATCGAATGTGAGGAATAATGGCACATTTGACAGACAAAGCTATCAATGCATGTGCCTGGGCATCTCTGCCATCCCAGCGAATGTGCTCTGCAGTAGGTGCAGCAGAAACAACAGCACGAACAGGAATCTGCGGAATATCATCTTCGACACCATCTTCATCAGCTCGAGCACCTGTATTTGTAGTACCTATTGTTACAGGTGTAACAGGACGTCTTTCAACACCCTGCAGAATGTTCCAAAATCCTTTTGCAACCAAAACATGCCGCATCATATAAGCCCATAATGGGTAGTTGGTACCATCCAACTTATCCTCAATAGCCAACATACGGAATACATCACTTCTTTCAGCCATGGCTGATGACTAAAATGCCTTGATGCAGAAATATGACTGTATCTCAAAAGTTGAACATAACTGCCAAGACGAGTTCTGCTAGACTTGTAGAAGACTTTGAGATGCTTATACTGGCGAATAGAAACTGGTATATACCTTTGGCACAAAAAGACCAAATAGCCTGCATAAGCACTACGATAGTACGAATCTAAGACTGGAAGCGGAGAGGTGTAGACGACGCCCTTGATGAAGCGGCGACCTGCTCTAATAGCAATTGTTGGAGTTCGATGTCTACGGAAGCACGCGAACAACACAAGGAAGAAGAAGAAGCTTGGAGCATAACACACAAGACTGAATGTATTACTAGAGAATGTACAAAAATAAGTAGCCCATTAGGGCAATAGGCGTATATACAAGCCGGGGAAAAAAACCTCGTGTTGAGAGCAGTATGGGCACCCAAGGACTGACGAGACAAGGAAGTCAATGGAGAGAGTCAGAGCAAAGTAAAGGATTAAGTAGACAAAGCAGTCGACGCAGATCTGGCAGATAGGCCCTTCAAATTTTTCCAAATCAACATCTTTATAACAGTGATTCTTATCACTAACAATCATTGTAAATACCATTTCATATTTTTGTAGCTCCATTTTGTGCAAGCCAAGGAGTCCTTGAGCTTGAGGAGCTTTAGAAGTACCTACGTATTAATTTTCGTATTTTTTAGACTCCGTGTGAGCCTTCAAATAGGACTTAGAACCTAATTTTTAACTAGGCCGAACACTAGGTCTGGACACGGCCAAAACCTAGTCAAAAACTATAAATAGAGCTAGAGAGCTCATTTTTGAAGTTAGCTTGTAACTGAATTGAACTTGTATGAGCTTTTTGAAAGTAATCTAAGAAGTCCATTGCTTCTCACTCTTTGTCTTGCCGTGTGTGCGCGTGTGTGTGTATGTGTGTGCATGTTTGTGTGCTTCTCACTCACGCACTTGTGCCTTCACTTGCTCGAGGTCATCATACCATCCTCACGTCTTCCCGGATTGACATTAAAGAAGGTGCTACTCATCACTGAGCTACACCAAATTTTGGCACCGTTGCCGGGGATCGAGCTTTGAGGACGAGCGTGTGATGGTAAGACGTAGAGTAGCAACGTTGGCGTTGTAGGTAATTTCTTTACTTTTTCTTACTTTTCTTTTTCCTACTTCACCATCATCATCCTCACCATCTCCCATCTCCATCTCCATCATCGCAAAAAATTTCAATTTTTTAACTATATCTCCTTCCTCCTTTCATTTCCCTCATTTCACTTGTGAGAGAGAGCGAGAGAGCGAACTGTTGTGTGCTATTTTTTGCATGTTTCTTGAGTTTGCTTGCAGGTATTGGCCATCCCATCATCTCTAGCACTCGGCGCAGGTACGAAAATGTGCAGAACTGTCTCTGTGTCGCAAGCTTCTGTCAATCGCGATTGATAGAAAATTTCATCTATTGGTAAAACTAAGTGCACCACAGTAGACTAGAGACCTTGCACATCACAAATCCACAAAAATTTTTGAAAAATCTGTATTTTTTCAGTCCATCGTGATTGATAGCATCAATCGCGATTGACACTGTCCATCGCGACGGAAAGCCAGTCAATCGTGACTGACAGACCCCGACGGACACATGTCCATCGCGACGGACACCCCTGTCCATCGCGACCGATAGAAAAATCATGATTGACACCCCAATTTGACGAGATCCTTGACCATCGTGACAAATAGAGGCCCGATCAACACCTAAACACGGAAAAAGCCCGAAATTTCAGTCCATCGCGATTGATAGCATCAATCGCGATTGACACTGTCCATCGCGACGGAGAGCCAGTCAATCGCGACTGACAGACCCCGACGGACACGTGTCCATCACGACGAACACCCTTGTCCATCGCGACCGACAGAAAAATCGTGATTGACACCAATCCATCGCGATTGACACCAGTCCATCGCGACTGACAGGAGTCCATCATGACCGATACCCTTTGTCCATCGCAATTGACACCCATCAATCACGATTGATACGTGTCCATCGCGATTGACAGGCCACAACGGACAGCTCTGTCCATCGCGATTGACAGCCCAGTCGATCGCGATTGACAGCCATATTCGGTTATTTTTTAGGGTTTTGAAAGCCTGTTTGAACCCTGTTTTAGCCCTGAAACCTTGAACTGGCATAACTTCCTCATACGAAATCCGTTTGCTGTGATTCTTGTTTTGTTGGAAAGCTTGTTGGAATTAATATGAGGATTATTAGATATAGTAATTTCAAGTGGACCATATCCAGGGGGAAGAAAACTGAAGGATCCCTAGAATTGTCTTCAATAAAGACATGGTGCAAATGGATATGTGGATTACATGAATGAAAGTGAATTGTTCTGTTAGATGTTTTGAATTCTTGAGCTAAATTTGGGATTGCTACAGGCTTATTGAGAGCATCGAAGGGCATTCTAAGCAAGAGTAAGTGCAAGCTTGGGAACGCGTTTCCTGGGCATTCAAGGGCAACCTAGGAGGAAACAAAAGGTTGGAAACTCTCAACTCCCTTTGTCAATTCCTAGCTTACGCTAAGAACGACTAGTGATAGGTGTAGACCAGGGCGGCGATAAGCATTTATCAAGTTGAAGACTACCTAAATACTCAAGTTCCAGCTAAAAACATAATCTCTGTACGGTCGATAACTTAAAAGGAAAGAACTTAACGTGGTACGAACAAACTAAAGTGCGAAAATTAACTCAAGTATTCCTGATGACGTGATATCAGATAAGATCATAAACACGATAATCGACTAAAAAGAACCAAGTGATTGATACAAATTGACCGGCAACGAGCTTGTACTTTGAGTAAAAAACTGGGATTGCTCAGTTAGGCATATGAATCTGAGGTCAGGACGACACCTAGGAAGAGATAGATTGAGTGTTAGGTCCTCAGAGGCTAGTGTTAATCATACTGCTAGGTCTTGGGCCCAACAGTTGAGCCATCACTCATACTACCCTAGCTCTGAAACTAGTGAGTTAGAGATGTCTCAAGGTATGGAGAGACCCACGGGGAGTTCAAGTGTGCCATATCTGTATAGGGTGGAAGGCCCTTACAAGACGCAGTTGGAATACCTTAGGACCAACCGATTAGGTGGCAGCATCTATGAGGACGGCCTAGGAAGATCTGTGGTCCATATTAAAAACCCTGACCAATCCATTGGACTAGAACACCCAGCTGTCAAGTTTGAAAATGGAGCATACCTAGACAAGGAAGGAACTATATATGTGGTCACCAGTCATCCCGATAGGATAGACGAATTTGGAAATGTGATCCCAGAAACAGACTTAGGTGACTTAGAGCAAGGAAACCTGGGTATAGAACCTAGAACCCCTCGAGGCAAATCTGTTCTCACTAGGATTATCACACCAGAATGGATTCCCCAAGACAATAAGATTCTAGATCTGCTTCTAAACAGAGAGACCGATGAAGGCTTTTGGAGGTATAAATCTGATAGGCCAAATGATGTAGGAACAATCATGATCTATGAGTTCAAAGATCCTGATAGCCCAGGGAGAGTGACCTACTTAGATCAAGCCTCAGAGAGGATCTTCGTAGTTACAGAACATGATAGGCATGCTTACACTTGGAAGGGTGAATTTATTTTGCCCCAACCAAGATCGAATGTGTCCTATGGTCACCCCGGAGCTGGAACATCTCAAGCTCATGGAGCTCAAAGAGATAGAACTAGCAATAGACCCGAGGTAAGCTTTGCCAACTCCTTGGGAAGAGAAAGAACGAGAACGGAAACAAATAGAGTGGAGCCTGAGGGTCATAGAGCTCCAGGAAACTGAAGAAATGCAGATGATTTTCCTTTGCCAAGACCGAGAGAGCACACGAGGACCTTGAGACCGACCCAGTTAGTTAAGTCCATGAAAAACTAATTTGATGGCACTGGAGATCCCTATGATCATGTAGCCGGGTTTAGGCAAGTCTTGAGAGCTGAACAAGTTGAAGACTTATTCATGCAGTATAATGCCTTTGGTCTAACCCTTAGTAACACCGCCCTTACGTGGTTTCAACCACTGAATGAAAGACAGTTCCAGAGTATAGACCAACTCTTAGAGGCATTCATCACGGAATTCTCTAAAAGTGGCATAAGGCATAAGTACTTCCTCATTAATACATAATTTCAAGCAGACCCCTCAAGAGACCATAAGACTTGCAGGAAGAAGATTTAGGCAATATCTAGAGAGATGTCCCATCCCTAAGTTACCCACACTAGCCAAACAAGTGGCTCTATTCCTGATGGATTGCTAAGTACCAAATTGAGGTCATATGTGTACTTGAAGGACCCTAGGACCATTGAAGAGTGTGTACACATGTGCATTGACATAGAGGATAACCTTGGGGAAGAGTTAGAACTCTCCAAAATCTACAAAGATTCAGATAGTGCTTCTAGCCTCTCTTCCACCCAATCCACATCTATCGAGGAATTAGCAGAGAAAGTAGCTCAGAAATTAGGTGTCTCCAGCAAACAGATCCCAAGGTTTGCCCCTGTGAAAAGATGCTATACTTGTGGAGATGACCATATGGCGAACGTGTGTCCCATCATGGCTCAACCCCAAGTGAATCCCAGTAGCCAATACTGCACCATAGAATGGAGATACACCAATCACACAGCACAAGACTGCCCATACAACAAGCAGGCGGTTAGGCAACCCTACCCTTAGCCATACCCTCAGCAGGGAAGATATCAGAATCAGTACCCACCACAGCAGTATGTTAGGCCTCAACAAACCTACCAACCACAATACCAAAACCAACAAAGGCCTCAGCCTGTGTTAGCCCAACAGCCCCCTGCTCCAGCCAATGTGATCCCGGTAAAGTATGCAGCTGCAGAAGAAAACCTGAATAGAGCCATAGTGCCAGTAACACCATTGATCTCAGAAAGTGACCCCGGTGACCATAGCTTTGATTCAACACATATTGATAGTCCCCAGGCCTATTACATGCAGTCTCCTGAACACGGTGTGTCCTACTATAGTGAGGAGCCGAGTGAACCTAGTTGGGAGTCAGATTACGCAAACGTCATGTATGCAAACCCCAACCCCAGACCTCAGCCTAGGCAGGTCAGACCCCCTTTCCCTAGAGGACCATGCTACAGATGTCAAGGAGATCACCTCATTCGCGATTGTCCCTTACCTCCACCCACACAAAGCCAATCAGTGACGATTCAAGGCTTTTGCCAAGATTGCAGAAAGGAGCATCTCTTATGAGATTGCCCAAAGAATCCCAATAATATGCCAAAAATCACCCCTATAAATGTTATTGGGTTAGTTGTAGACTCCACAGGGAGTGTGACTTCCATTGCGCCAGTGTAAGTGGTCACGAGAGCTCAAGCCTTGCAGCAGAATCAAAGCTTAGGCCAGGAAAAAAGTGCTGAAGTTAGTGAAACGAAGAGCATAACCAAGAAGAGGACTAGAGCCTAGAAAGACAGTAGAGAAAGAATGAAGAGGCAATGGGCAAAGAAAATGAGTGAACTCGAAGAGAGCCTAAGAGAAACAAAAGCCAGGATACTTGAACTTACATCTCAAACTCCCTCTCACACTACTCCACCACCACCAATCCCATCTCCATCTGATCCACCACCTTCCAATCTGCCCTACATAATCCCACCACCCCCTAGAGTAGGATCAGTCTTAGCAGATCCCACTCCCGAGGACCTTAACATGATGCTTAAGGCATATCAGACCAGAATCCAAGAAGGGCCAAATGTGACTGATCATGAAAAGTGTTACCCTAGAGCGGAACTAGAGCTTGAACGAACCAAAATCTGTGCCAAAATGGTGGAATTGGCTCAAGCTATGTTTGAAGCCAGTCGACTCTTTAACATCTCTAGTTCCACTAAGACTGCAGTTGCACTTTGATGGACTGCTAGAAAGAATAGAGAGGCTAATTGCACAATCAGAAAAGGAACCCGCCTCTTGGAATAAGGGCGAGGCAAGTGAGAGAATGAGCCTACCTGCCCAGGAAGCCTATGTGCCTAACTCTACGGAGCTAGACACATCTTCCTCTATGAATCGGTTCACACCAGAATTCCTACGAGAGATTCAAGAAGAAAAATGGGCTAAAGAAAGTGAAGTCCCTCCTCCTATTGACCTTGTGGATGATGCACACGACCAATTCCCACAAGACATCCCATCCATTTATGAAGAGCAGGAGAGTACTCAATCCCAGGAGAGACTACACTTTGAATCTAATTCCATACAGGAGCTACCCCACTTCATTGGCCCATGGGAAGCTAAGTCCACATGTATGAGAGCACCCACTGTCATGGTAAGAAATGAAGACTCAATTATAGCTAGGAACACAGAGGTAGTGAAAAACACTAAAGTGCAGTGCAATCTCAAGTTAGAAGAGCTACTCAAGGTTAGACCCGAATTATGGAAACATGTAGCCAATCAAGTGCCAGAAATAGCTAAACCTCGTTCCCAGGCATAGAACAGTGCTAGAAATTCCTCTAGACAAGATAGGAGACATGAGTGAATGTTGGAGACTTCTTAATCTCCAAAGGTTTGATCTATACTGACTTAAGAACACTTCTATGTCAGTTATAAACCAAACTTTACACAAATATTGTTCTTCTTTACCAAAACTTTCATCAACACTTCTCTGAGTGAAGAAATGTCTACTTCAAAAAGTCTGCTTCAGAAATCGACTTCATTACCTGCACATAACTTCAAATTTCTTCAAGTAAATGATGCACAAGTATTTGCAATACCTTTGCGCAATCATACTAATCATTAGTTCTCAAAACTAATCATCAAAAGTTTAATTTGATCTTTAAGATCAAAGATATGTCATAACTGTCTTCCAGAGGTAGCGCCTTCGACATGGTCAACTTCTTAAGTTGATTTCTCCCAATACAAAACCCGTTTTTCTAAATGCTTTTAGCCATAGCTTCCTTATCTCCTAACTTAGATTTTAAGTGCTCACTCATCAAAAACTTTACAGTATACTCTGAGATCTAAGCAAAACACTGAGACGGAAAAGTGCGCTACTCTCAGACTTCAGTTTTCATTTCTACATAGAAATGTTCCTATTGATCATACTCACAGTAGAAGAGGAATTAGATCATGAAACTCTAGACATAGCTTCATTAGCTTCTCAATTAGATGTGTACAAAAGGAATTCTGATCCACATGATCAGACAGAGAGCACTCAGAGAAAAATCCGTCGCTATTTTCTGGGAAAAAACTCTCTACACATCTCTAAGACATCTGTCATCCAAAAATGACTCTCACATACATTTCTTATCATCATTAACTTATATATACATGACTTTTGGCTTATTCCGTGTCTATGACATTACTCATTATCATCCTAAGGATTTTGCTCTACTCAATTTACAAGGATTTTCACTTATATGTACATATGTGTACAAGACATCATTCTGAAATCTCCTTCACTTTCTCAAGTATCGTCTTTCACTTCATTCTGACCATAAGCCTTCTTCAAGATCTTTATAATCACTAATTTGTGATTGGCTTGTTCCAACAGTGAAGGAGAAGAAGGAAACACATACCTCCCCATCACCCATCAGGGATACACAACCAAGGCCATTCTAGACTCAGGTGCAGGAGTTGCCATTGCTACCACTTCCCTATGGAAGAGTTGGGGCAAGCCAGCACTCAGGCCCACGAGGATGAAATTGCAAATGGCCGATGGTCACATAGAAAGACCCTTAGGTTTGCTAGAAGGAATAACTCTCACCACATGTGGTGTTGAGTTTGAGCATACATTTGCTATATGTGACTTTAGCAAAAATCATGCCTATGAAATGATCTTGGGAAGACCATTTATGCGGCAGTTGCAAGTGGTACTGGATTGGGGAACCAACTCCTTGTACTTGCAACACTTAGGTGTTACGACCAAAGTGAATCTCAAAGATTATTCTCATAGGGATGTACCACCCATTCAATGGAACCCCATCCATAGAGCTAAAGACAATACCGAGTCTATGCATTCCATAGGATCAGGATCCTCATGGATGCATGAAGACACACATTTATGGATGTGCAAAGTAGTAGTGGAGGAAGAGAAGAGAGAAAAAGCCAGAGAGATAGGTGCGAAAGAAACACATAGATCAATTCAAGACCCATCCTATGCACCTGTAGTATTCCTAGACGAAGAATTTGAACCTCATGGCTGGGCAGAAATTCTAGCAACGATGGATGTAGCCATCAATGAAGAATAATGGACACCTCACTGTGATGAGGATGGCTATGACATTTCAGTTTTCTCCATAGAGCCAATCATGGGAGATGCAGTTTTAGAAGAGTGTGAACCTAGCCCTGATGCATTTGAAGATGCAAGTGACTCCGATCTAGAGTCAATCATTATGGACCCACCTTTCGCATCAGATGAGGAGTACTTCTATGAAGTGGAAGCTTACCCTCAGAGACACGAAGATCTCACCAATGACGTAAGGTTAACCACACAAGTGACTGCCAAGAGCAAAGACAAGAAGAGGAAGAAGAAAGAAGTCACACCGGAAGCAGAAGAATCTTTGTTTGAGGTCCCTGAAAACTTTAAAAAGTATGATATAGACGATAGAAGAGTCATGGTGAGAATGCCTAAACGTGAAGCACAATCAGGAGAGGCCTATGATAACAAAGAAACCACAAAGAAAATAGTGGTAGCCATAGAAGAAGGGGAAGAAAGATGCACTTACATAGGACATGACCTGATGGACGAAGAAGAGCACGAATTGATAGCCTTGCTAAGAGAATACAGAGATGTGTTCGCTTGGGGTTACAAGGATTTGAAAGGTGTAGATCCTGACATATGCTCTCACACAATTCCCATGACCTCAGATGCAAAACCCTCTAAGCAGAAGCCATACACATATAATGATCATTATGCTGCCAAGATAAAGGAGGAGATAGATAGATTGGTTGAAGCTGGATTTATCTATGAGATTGAGCACACTGAATGGGTGTCCCCCATTGTAGTTGTGCCCAAGAAGAATGGAAAGCTACGTGTGTGCATTAACTTGAAAAAGGTTAATGCAGCCACAACTCAAGATAACTATCCACTTCCAATTACCGAGCATCTATTAGAAAGAGTAGCAGGCAAGGAGGTGTACAGCTTCCTTGATGGATTTTTTGGCTACCTGATATACCTGAACTCAGACAAATCTTTGACAAATGTAGAGAGTATCAAGTTTGCTTGAACATAGAAAAGTGTGTTTTCATGGTCAGGCAAGGCAAGATTCTAGGACACATAGTGTCAAAGAACGGCATATCCACGGATGAAGAGAAAGTGAGAGCCATAGCAAAGCTCCCTAGACCAAAGAATGTCAAGGAAGTACAAGCTTTCATGGGGCATTGTGGTTATTACCGACGCTTTATACATATGTATGCCATCATTGCAAAGCCTCTGTACGGACTTTTAACCAACTTTGAGTGGACGGATGAGTGCGAAAATTCCTTCAATGAGCTTAAACGACGATTATGTTCAGCCCCAATCTTGACTACACCAGATTGGAATAAACCCTTTCATGTTCATGTTGATGCATCCAATTATGCCATTGGATGTGTACTCGCACAACCTACTGGTGAAGGTAATATGGATCTTCCAATTGCCTATGCTAGTAGACAATTGAATGCAGCTGAACGAAATTACACCACTACCGAGAGAGAAGGTTTAGGCATGGTGTATGCGGTTAAGAAATTTAGACACTATTTGCTTGCAAATAGGTTTAAATTTTTTACTGACCATCAAGCATTGTTGTACCTGGTAAACAAACCTTGCAACACAGGCAGGTTAGTAAGATGGTTCCTCTTGCTAATGGAATATGACTTTGAGGTTGTGGTGAGGAAAGGTAAGACTCACTTGAGAGCAGACCACCTGTCCAGGCTCACATCAGGAGAGGCACCACAAGGAGTATCAGATGATCTGCCTGATGCCTACCTGTTTAATTTGGAAGTGGTGCCGCAGTGGGCCAAGCCATTAGTGCCAGTACTGACATACGGGCCTAACCATCCAGTTATAAACACTCAAAATAGAGAGGTAGTAAAAGCTCACAAATATCAGATCATGGCTGGTAGCATGTACAAGCACATAGATCAAGGGATATTGGCCTGTTGTGTGGAAGAGGACGAGTACGCTAAATGGTTGCAATTAGCACATATAGGTGCATTAGAGCAACACTACTCAAAGCAAAGAACCTTACAGACGTTAAGGAGGCTTGGAGTGCATTGGTCGACTATGGAGGCTGATGTCCATCAGTTGTGCAAGGAATGCCCAACCTACTGTACCAAACCATCGGTGGAACATGCCACTCTTTATCAAGTGTCCATAGTGCTAGATTGGAGTGAACCATTAGTGGCCTTCTTGAGGACGAGAACATTCCCTCAAGATATGACATTGGCCAGACAAAGAAGTCTAGAGCAAGAAGCCTTGGATTACTCGCTTATTGGTGATAATCTCTACAAACGCGGTAAAGATGGTTACCTCAGATTATGTGTTCATGAGAGCGAATACCTCAGGATATTGGAAAATGCTCACCAAGGTGTAGCAGGAGGACATTTTGGACCCGATCAAGTGATCAAAGCTATCCTATTTGCAGGTCTTTGGTGGCCGACTCTTCATATGGACGCACATACCTATGTGAAGAGGTGTAATGTCTGCCAGTGAGCTCAGCCTCCTATACGCAAAGATGAGATGCCACTGAAACCTATGATGGGTGGACGTGCATTCTCTAAGTGGGGAATAGACTTTGTTGGTCCTATTAATCCCCCAGCTAGGGGTTCTCATGCTGAATACATCATTGTGGCCATGGATTATCTCACCAAGTGGGTAGAAGTAAAAGCTACGACAAAGAACGATGCGCAGACAAATGCTAAATTCTTGTTTGAGAATGTATTCACCAGGTACGGGCTACCTATAGAGCTGGTCAGTGATAGAGGCACTCACTTCTTGAATGAAGTTATTGAAAATCTGCTCCAAGAATTCTTGGTAGTTCATAAGAAGTCCGTCCCCTATCACCCACAAGCTAATAGGCAAGCCGAAAGCACAAATAAGATTCTGTGCAATGTACTGACGAAATTAGTAAATAATAAACGCTCTGACTGGGACAAATAGCTACACCATGCTGTTTGGGCATATCGAGTGGCCTATAAAACGGTACTCCAAGCCACACCTTTTCAGATGGTATTCGGTCAAAATGCAGTGCTACCATTAGATTTCTTGATACCTACATTGAACGTAGCACAGGAGCATGAATGGACAGGTCATGAGCTCTCCTCCAGGATCTTTGACCTAGAACGATTAGGAGAAACAAGACTGAGGGCTGCCGCGGGAATATATGGAGCTAAGAAGAGACAGAAGGCATACTTTGATGCCCATGTGAAGGATATGGGTCTGAAAGCAGGAGATTTAGTTTTAGTCTACACCTTGAAGCAACATGCGAGAAAATTAGAGAAACGTGGCTATGGACCTATGATCATAAATAGGATCTCCACGAGTGGAGCAGTACAATTAGCCACTCTCGAAGGTGACATCCTGCCAAGCTACATCAGTGGATGCAGAGTCAAGTTGTATCAGGAACCTCTCACAGAAGAGATGCTAAGTCGCCTCAATACTGCTAAGAAATGCAAAGAAGAAGAAAAGCGAATTCGAGAAGAAGCTCAGGTAGAAGCTTTAGAACGCATCCGAAGGATGAAGTTGAGAAGGCAAGGTAGAGATCAGCCTAGAACAAATGACTATGCAGATCAAGGATATCATATGGCAATGTGTGAAGTCTAAGGAATAAGTTCGTGTAAAATATTTGATAGACGCCCTTTTGTGACCTTAGAGATAGGAGAAGGAATTAGTGCAAAAACTGTACGGGCCTTGATTGACTCAGGTGCAGCCACTAGTGCAGTGAGACTCTCTTACTGTCAAGAATTGAAATTAAAAATCAATCCTATAGAAGCTTATCTCATAGGATTGGGAGGCGTGGAAACCCCTTGCATGGGCGAGGTGGAACTTCCCCTCTACATTCAAGACGTTTCAATGATAGTTAAAGTACTAGTGTGTCAAGATGAGGATCTCACTGAGCCTCTTGTCTTGGGTTAGGACTGGATCTATGATCATGCAGTCAACCTAAACCTAAGAAGTGGACTTCTTTAGGTATGGGTAAATCATAGTCGAATCACAGTTGAATTAGAAAATGAGGCACTCAAGGAACTAGGTAAGGCACAAACTCCTGGTCCTTCCACTGGAGTACACATAAAGATGACCATGCTGTTCTTGTCCAAAACTATGTGTTGCAGAGGAATGATGATCTCAATAAAGAAGTCAGGGACGCAACGGGACTCCCTTCTTTTCCAAAGGCCAGAGGGATGCAGCAACCAAAGGTAGGTCAAATACAAAAGGAACAGTGCCAGCGCAATACCTATGCTGGAGGCCAAAAGAACGTGCCAAGCAGGAGATCTCAGCCCTTGAAACAAGTATGGGTGCAGAAAGGCGAACACCCGGTTGCGACCAAGCCAACCACACGGGCAAAGCTTCTTATTAGTAATCAGCAACACGACACTAATAAGAAGTCTTTCAGAAATTCTTCTGCAAAAGCGAAGCCTATTTGGGTACCCAAGAAGTCGATGAGGGCTAGCCCACAATCAAGACAAATTTGGGTGCCTAAGGCTTGCTTGCGGGCTCAATTAGCTACCCAGAGACCACACCCCGTACAACATGGTCCACTCCCTCTAATATCGGATACCCATTCTTCTACATCACGCACGAACACGTATTCACCCATGCACACGAGTAGAATCACTTGTAAATGGGTCCCTAAAAAGCCTCATTTCCAAACAACCACTCTCACAAAACCCTCAAGAGTCTCCTCAGCAACAACACCGCAAGCCCTTCACAATGTGTGGAAGCCCAAGACTTGTAATAACCCCCCCCCCCCCCGACCCCCATTTGTAGATTCATCTCCACCTACTAACTGCATCATTCCCACACTACATCTTTCCATTTAGCTCATAGGACCAGTCATCCATTAACTACACACACAAGCATCGCGCACTCACTGACTAACTAACTCATCAATAAAAGCTCATGTTAATGTTGTAACTGGGACACAGTGTCATTTTGTGTCCATTGCAATGTTAACATGTATTCATATATTCTCACACAGCCGGCAGCGAGTTTTTCAAAATGGCCGAGGCTGCAGGAACAAGCTCTCAAGCAGGAACGAGCCAACAAGTGGTGGATTTAGACAGTTTACCCATTTTGCCTGAGACCAATGAAAGACCAGAAGAGTTGCAGGCCATCAAAATCATACCTGTAGCAGACCCCCCCAGTGGCCATACCATGCCCGTAGGAAAGGCTTCCCACTGGTTTAGTGAAGTTGGAGGAACCCTGGGAGAGGGAACATACCTATGGGAATCAGAGTTAGACTTCAATGGGAAGCAAGGGTAAATACCATTTCTTTACAAGGGAATTCGAGAAGTTACAAAATGCAAAAGGTCTACGTTCGGTATGGGAGAAGGCAGGATTGGATGCATACTTTGGTGCCCGGCTCCCAAAGCCTGACTTCATGCGATGCTTCTATCTCATCAATACGCTGACTCCAAGCAAGAACCCAAAAGGCGCAAGCTCATTTGTGCTTCCATCTCTAACAAAAGGAAATGAGCTCAAGAGGTTTAGACTATCAAACAACTTGGTGAGAGAGGCCCTAGATATGCGCGACATGCATATTCCAACAGAGAAGGAGACCCTATAACCGGATTACATGAAGAATCGAAGCCTCACCAAGCCTAAAGACATGGTGGCCATGACGCCTAATATTTCCATACACCTTCGCATGTGCATGCAACACTTTGCTTTTCCTGTGCAAGATAGATTCACCATGCCACCCAAAAAGATATGGTTTAGTTTGTATCTGGCAGAGACACAGAGCCTCACCATCAACTTACCCCACTAGATAATTGATCAGATACACCTAGCCCACAAACGATGGCCGCGGAAGCATGTTTTATATGGATGTTGTGCTCTGACAAGAATCATTTATAGGTGTTTGGCTTATGACATCCCCATTCAACGGGCCCTGATGTGGAATCGAGTAGAGCAGTTCAGAGGCAGGACGTCCACTGGACTCCCTTCTAAGAAGATGAGAGGAACTGTCCAAGTCCCTTGCGCTCAACCACGGGGAGCCACCCTAACACCAGACGTTACCCTTCCACCTCGAAGAGTTTGGCCATTCACACTACGACTTCCAAGACGCAACACCGATGGCCCTAACTTGATATTTCCTCCAGTCCCAACCGATCTTGAATTTCCTGGTGGCGCACCCTTGGAAGAACTCACGAATGAAGACTTCGAACAATTGTTACAAGATGTTGAGCTGGAGGCAAAAGAGCAACAACAAGTGGAGAATGTTCAACCGCAGGCAACAACCTCCCAAGTACCTGTTACAACAGTTGAAGTGGATGAAGAGGACGACGAAGATGAAGAATATGAGGAAGAGGAGGAGGATTATGATCAAGAGCATCAAAATGAGCAACATGAAGTGACAGAACTGGTAGGTGCACCTGCGTACACAGCTCAACTACAAAGGCTATATGATACGATCAAAGCGGTGCAAGAAAGGATCAACTCTCTCTTGCGTCAGGCCAAGCCTTGATGCAAGAAATGCTAGCAGACGATGGAGTGGATCAACATTTTATTGACACCCTCAAATTAGTGTCAGAATCTTTAGGAGTTTCGGAGGCTGTCCACACAGCACTCCGCCAGTCCGTGAGGTATGACAAACGGAGAGTCGACACATTACCACGAGCACGTAAGACTATCAGAATACCCATCACAGAGTCAGAAGCAGCCCTCGAAACCATAGCTACCCTGTCCACCACCATGGATCTCTCTGCCGAAACCTTCGTTCAGACATCACCCATCTCTCCCCAGCACCCCCCATCACCACCTTCTCCACCTCCACCACCACCTCCCACCATGGAAGAAACGACAGTCATCACCTCTACCTTCACTTATAACCCAACCTCAGCCACATCCTTCTCATTTCGAGAACCAACCTCACAAGACACCCTCTTCTCTTCCATCACCAATCCCTTGTACACTTCAACCCTTCTGTCCTCCGAACCCATAATTCGCCATCCCATAATTCCAAGCGTGGTTGGAAACCCTGCACCCATAGAAGGCACCCTGTGTTTCCCAGCTTATCCCCCAATATGGGTACCTCCCTTCCATGACCCTCAATTACCTTCGGCCCCCTACACCTCATTCAACCTAACCTCACCACCCCAATACCCGTCCTTTGTGGAGCAGTTCATCCGCACTCCAATGTCGCAGAGGCCCATTCCCTACATATTCGCAACGACATCAATCTACACAAACACCACACTCACTTCACCTACCATACCAACCTACATGGTAGCCCCTATACACACCACCTTGTTTGACCCAATGGACATTTCACCAACCACCGCACCTCTCCCCACAATTCCACCATCTCCCCCTCCCTTACCCCCCACCTCACCACTCACCACATCATTGGCACACATAGCATTCACTACCTCCCTTCCCATTCCCACGTTCCGTGCATTCCAAACTTTTCCCCTTGCATCTCATAATGTAAATAGCACGTTTAATACATTACTTCAGTGTGCACATCAACTACAACAAGAATACCATTGAAATGGTCTTAATGCCGCAGGAAAAAGTGGTTTTACAAGACTTTATTCGGTTTAAATTCCTCGGAACTAGGGGAATCTCTTGCTTTGAAGTTCCCTAGCTGTTTTACTGACGGGACCGAGTGGTCAATGCAACCATCGTTTAGGCATTTCCAAAAGCTTATGCTATAGCTAATAGACATGCGGCTCTGTAAACCTGAGATGAGAAAGCCATCGAGAACTATGTCATCTTCATTCAGCACCATCAATAGATAAGAGAGACCTTTAACCACATGTATTCAGACAAATAATACTCAAAAACGTCATAAAGTTACTTCAATGCAGTGTATCCTGTAATAATCAATCATCAGCTTTCTATATGGGTCAACCATAAAGCGTCTTCTGTGACATAAGATAGCAGGATCAGAAAGATTTGAAAAACCTTTCAGAGATATGGCTTTGTCAATAACTGTTACTAAAATGGAAATGATGTTCAGACAGATAACGAGATCTTTGTAAAACAGTATATCCCGTATCATCAACCATGTAACAGCCGGCATGCAGTAATGTGATAATATCTACCATCCGAACGATAAGAAGAGACTTGTCTAGCCATATACCATTGACAATAACTGTAACTTCATGCGGAAATGATACTTACAAACATCCTTGGGTAGCATAAACCAGGTATCCGGCATAAACAACCATCGAACTGTCAAAATGCAGAAATAGTATTATATCACACCATCAGAAAGACCTCCGCTCTTCTCAATGCATCTTCGACAAGATTCTGATTTAAACTCTCATTTACATCCTCTTGTGTCTGCGTGGGCCATCAAGAGACGACAGATAGTAGCTTCGTTTAACACAAGTCGCTAAAGCATAGATAGTAGACTCGCTCATCAAGTATCTAAAGCGCCAAATACTGCACCGACTCCACCCCTTCAGTCTATATTCCCAAGGACGAGAGTCACCGTCTGTACATGATTGAGCAGCTCTCCCCTCCTCTCAATGCCTGTACGAAAAAACAAGAGAGAGCCCCCCAAGATGTTCCCTTCTTTTTTTTGTGGGTGCTTGCTGCCTGTTGGCAACATAAAGGATCACCTGATACAGTACCTGACTTGTAGGCTCCACCTTGACAGCATGACAAAGCAAAAGATTTACTGTATAGCCAATATTCTGAACCTTCTGGTGTCACAGTTGCATGGGCGTAAAAAGTGTGCCATTTCAACTCTCGTCAGTTCGTCTGTTCCATAGGTGTACATTGCTATCTGCACTCATCCCAGCGAACAGCCTATACAGATGACCCTTTTTCTACGCTCTTCTGCTTCTGCCATCTGAAGGAGTCTCATAGGCACACCAAATCCAGCTAAACTAAAGTTCCTCTTATGTCCCCTGAATATATCTCTGAAGGTTTAATGTGCTTTGAGAGAGAGAGCCAGATATGTAAAGCCTCGATTGCTACAGGTTGTCCATTTCATTTGGAGCAATAAAAGGCCGCCTCAAAAGTGCATTCTTCACGTAACGTGAAAGAATCGTAGCAGATGTGCACGGATAGCGCTGCCTTCAAGCACAGCCCAAAGTATATGAAACTGACCCAAGCAGCTCTGGTCCATTCAAGCGCGAATTGTTCTCAAAGCTTTTAACAGGAATATGCTCAAAAGAACCGGACATGGGTATCGTTCCGCATAGATCGTTGGAAGAGACGTCTATGACTTTCAATTTGGAGATGCCGGTAAGTGATCGAGGTATACGCCCAGTAAGCCGATTGTTATTAAGGCGCAGAAATCTAAGAGATTTCAGGTCCCCAAGAGAGCCTGGTATAGATCCTGAAAATTGGTTATTGTAGAGATCTAAGCTAATGAGGTTCTCCAGCTTGCCCAACTCCGGAGGTATCCTTCCACTAAGATTATTCCTGTACAGTTCTAGAAATTGGAGGTGCTTCAGTGTGCCAAGTTCTGGAATCAGAGGGCCTGCAAGATGTGAATTACCGAGATCTTTGCCATCTCCAACAACGAGAAGTTTGAGTCTCTCTCTCGTCAAAAGCGCTAAATTTCTTTCCCTTTTTTGCAGCTCATGAACGCTTCTCTGCATTAGCCCCCTTCATGCCTCTTCCGCCTCTCTGCGTCTGGCCCCCTCAAGAGCTGCCTTTCTACGATGATTCCTCTCCTCTGCTACAGGCATACGGTGTTCTTCCTAGCGGCCCCCCCCCCCAAATGGTTCTCCGATCATACATTCTTCATGTGTGGTCGGGCGTGCCCAATCTGCCTCCTCCAGATCTTTTTAGCCACGTGTCTCACTACTCGTCCTGTCCCCCATTATTTTCACATGGCCTTGCTGCCGTTGTTTATTTCCCTTGCATCTGATTCAGGCAGCCAAGAGCTAATGTAGCAGCTCGATATGCCCCTTTCATCGAGTATTGACCCTCCAAGCGGGGATCCATTATTCGAAATACTCTTCTCTTGTCATTCAAGAAGGGTCTTGCCCACTCCACCAAGTTCTGCTCCCCAAATGGCCTATTTTTATCAACAGCCCTCCTCCCAGTCAAAATCTCAAGCAAAACCACACCAAAACTATACACATCACTCTTTGCAGTAAGATGCCCTGTTGCTACATATTCAGGTGCAGCATATCCATATGTGCCCATCACACGCGTGGATACATGTGTGTTGTCTCCAGTTGGTCCATCTTTTGCAAGCCCAAAGTCTGACAGTTTTGCATTGAATTGCGAATTAAGAAGTATATTTGATGTCTTGAAGTCCCTGAAGATGACTGGCCTCTCTGCCTCATGCAAGAAGGCTAGACCACGTGCTGCACCCACAGCAACCTTGATTCTTATTGCCTAAGATAGAGCCTGACCATGACTACCCCGTCTGAAAAGATGGTTTTCAAGGCTGCCACGAGGCATGAATTCATATACAAGAAGCCTGTGATCATCCTCAGCACAGAAACCTATTAGCCTAACTAGGTTTGGATGATGGAGTTGTTCGAGGAAGTGCACCTCTGCCAGCCATTCTTTATGCCCCTGAAGACCTTCAAGGTTTAGCTTCTTCACAGCTATGACAATGCCAGTTCCAGGGCGAGCAGCCATAAAGCCGTGCTCATCCACCCAGCCCTTGAAAACACAACCAAATCCACCCTTACATGTAGCTCCAACTTCCAAGTATGGTACATGCTTTCAAGCCAGCAATCAATGTGGTCCATAATATAATATTTCTTGCTGATAGCTTATCAAAGACCTCCTTTGCTTTATCAACTAAGCCACCTTTGGCATACATGTCAATCACTGCATTTCCAACAGCAGTACCAAGTTCCCGATCCCTTCTGATCATGATGGCATCATGTAGTTGCAAATACTTCCCTTCAAACATTTGATCAGTCTTCAAATACCTGTAATCAAACATCTTCTTCTGCCAAATACAAACATATTAGTGCACCAAAACCGACCATGTATTGAGCTAACATACTCCCCTCTTCTTAATTGCGAAGTCGTCCTCGACGAGCCAAATCTATTCTTTTCTTCCTCAATGAAGCACCTGCAATCACCCTTCATACAATCATTTGTTAGTACCAAAATCCAATCATTTCACTTACCATCTTTGTCCATCCTCTCGCATCTTCATCGACATGTCCACCTGTCTGCAAACTTCATTAAAACATTAGAACTTTTCGTCATCAAATCACAATAACATTTACAACCAAAATGGAAAGACAATCATCCACATCACACATATATACTCAACACACACATCACGATCCCGCATCACACATGCATTCTCGTCACACACAACATACATACATGCAAACAGAAGACATGTCCACATTCGCTCTCGTCACTCTTTTCGACTACTCATTCAACACGTCACACATCTTTATTCCACATGCATACTCAACACATTTTCCACACACACCATATATAATCAAAACCATTCCCCACTTTTTTTTTTTTTTTTTGATACTCTTTTGGCCATACGATCGCTTTCCTGATTTCTTTTTCTCGTTTCTAGCTGAGTTCTCTCGCCGATTTTTCATTCCCTTTCTACCTAGGGTTTCCACTACCCGTTTTTCTTGTCATTGACTCTATTGCTAGGTCACCACCACCATACCTCTTGAATTGATGGACACGGGGCAAAGACCACTCAAGCCTAACACGAGCTCACTCTAACAAGATCACTCATCGTCGACGCGATTCCGAACTTCACAAGTCATTGCACCACCTAAGAGCCCAAACTGAACACTTCCCGAAGGTTTGCACACAAACAAGGTACCTAGCATGATTGGATTTCTCAAGTCCAAGCTTTCCATAGACACATCGCAACCAAAACTCTAGCCGAGCTTAAGCTTCAATTTGACATGTTTCATCAGGAGTCCACACATTCCCATATCCCCACAACACAAACACAGATATTCCCATCCGAGCATCATGCTCTCTCACCTCTCTTATGTCCCCCCTCGAGCGAGGAATTTGTCTCATTCATTTTTTTTTTTCACAATTTTTTCATCATTTTTTTTTTCATATTTACTCACACTTGCCGGCCTACGCCAAAGCTGGATGCGACTCGTGGACTCGACCACCCGATCGAGTTTTCTCCACCCATCTACCAACCCAACGCAGCGCGCGACACACAGACAACTAGCCCTATGTGAAACCGACGTCGGTTCGTGGCTTTGACCACCCGGCCAAAGTGGGTCCACCCACCTATCGGCCCACATAGGCGCGTAGCCACACTCACACATACACAAACATATATTTTTTCATTTTCTTTCCATTCCCGCATCTCGAGAATTAGGAGACAAAAGAAAGGACTCTTTCCCAACCATCCCAATCACGACACACACACATAAACTCCCCGTGGACATCCCGATGAGACATATCTCCTCTTTGCTACCACTCAAGCCAAAATCCAGCCACTAATGCCATGGTCAACCCGTCCTCGCAAAAACCCACACATACTAATTACTTTGCCGACCTGAAACCTCTAAAAGTGTCACTTTAGTTCCTAAGTGTACAACACACTTGGTCCATCCGTCCTCACATCTCTGACTCGCAATCCGCAAAGCAAACCCTAATCAAACTCAAGCCATCCTCACCGATATCCATTGCCTCGTCTATTTTTTCATCTCCAACCTCTGCCTCGCAGAGCTTCTACCTGACCCGACAAATGACCTGAAAAATTACCATTGCTCGTTGTGCTCCTCAATGATTCGAGCCTCGCCGCTAAGTCCCTTAATCCTTGTTTGTTGTGCTCAATATCACTCTGATATTGGAACAAGTCACAATCGATGCCTCGGAACCGATTCCATATTTGCTCCATCTCTTTATCCTCTCTCACCCTTTTTGCAGATCCGAGGGGAATATCTTCCCTCTTCTCAACTCGAACAGTCAACTTCTCGACTTCCTCTCTAATCGATCTTTCCTCCCAAATCCTACTCATATTTTCTTCATTTAGATCATCTACCTTCTTCAACAATTCATTCTTCATTTTTTCTAACTCCGTTCCGAATGCATCCAACCTATCCATCACCGCTTTCAGCTCTTCCTCCATTTTTCCTGCTTTCGGGTCCTCTACCTGTACTCGCATCTCATCGTCTTTCCGATTCATCCACCTACCGAGCTTGCTACTCAGCTTTGCATTCTCTTTCTCTACACGTCTCACTTTCTCATCACTCTCTGCTTGGGCACTCTTCATTCTTTCTAACTCCAGGTGGAACTCCTCACATGCCTTACCCGCTTGATCACTGTATCGACAGATTGTGCTTTGTACCTTCTCAATTTCATGCTCCATTCGCTCGACTCTCCTTATTAGGTCATCCTCGTCTCTTGAGAGCTCTCCTTCGATCGCAACTCCAAAGCAGTCGGCTACCATCAAGCCGGATCTCAAGTCCCAGACCACGTTTTCACTCTCGGGCTTTACAAGATTCTGCCTCCAGCTTTTGTTTACTCTTTTCCTTTCCTTGTTTTCATTTTTCAACACGCGTACTTGCTTTTCCCAAGTTTCTAGGACCTCGGCCATTTTCTCTTGATTTTCCACTAATCTCTCTATTTTGATCCTCTCGTTATCTCGCTCTACCCGAAGCAAATTGACTTGACATTCCAAACTCTTCACAAGTTCTACCAAGTCTCGATCATGAGATCGAGTGTCCTTGCTTCCACTTGCTCTCGCAGTCTCCGTTGACGAAGTAACTCCACCCTTCTCAACTTCCACATACAAGGAGGATAAACACCTATCCGATTGATTCGTTGCGACCTTTATGCCAGTCACCTCTTTTGAGCCACACACGTGCTCGCATAGTCTCTTTTTCCCGCAGTTCGCACATGTGGGGACAAAATCCAACGGGGTGCATACACGAGGGCAATATTTGGCTATATGCCCAATCTGCTCGCAACACCAGCATCTCACATAATTTGATATCGGGCCAAATCGCCACCCTCGGTTCACATGATGTCTCATGGTCGGACGAGAATCTATCCATCTCCTATTTTGTCCAAAATTCGGTTGCCTTATATTCGCTTTCTCAAAACTAGAGGATTGTCTTTGTTGGGCCATTTCTCTAATGAAAATCAAAGCAGATTTGGGATCGACTTGGCTGTGCCACACGATTGGGGCACCAAGCGAACTCGTAGCACTCTCAATGAGATGTGCTAAGCCAATTCCCGGCAAACGCACCAAATGAAATGGTCTTAATGCCGCAGGAAAAAGTGGTTTTACAAGACTTTATTCGGTTTAAATTCCTCGGAACTAGGGGAATCTCTTGCTTTGAAGTTCCCTAGCTGTTTTACTGACGGGACCGAGTGGTCAATGCAACCATCGTTTAGGCATTTCCAAAAGCTTATGCTATAGCTAATAGACATGCGGCTCTGTAAACCTGAGATGAGAAAGCCATCGAGAACTATGTCATCTTCATTCAGCACCATCAATAGATAAGAGAGACCTTTAACCACATGTATTCAGACAAATAATACTCAAAAACGTCATAAAGTTACTTCAATGCAGTGTATCCTGTAATAATCACTCATCAGCTTTCTATATGGGTCAACCATAAAGCGTCTTCTGTGACATAAGATAGCAGGATCAGAAAGATTTGAAAAACCTTTCAGAGATATGGCTTTGTCAATAACTGTTACTAAAATGGAAATGATGTTCAGACAGATAACGAGATCTTTATAAAACAGTATATCCCGTATCATCAACCATGTAACAGCCGGCATGCAGTAATGTGATAATATCTACCATCCGAATGATAAGAAGAGACTTGTCTAGCCATATACCATTGACAATAACTGTAACTTCATGCGGAAATGATACTTACAAACATCCTTGGGTAGCATAAACCAGGTATCCGGCATAAACAACCATCGAACTGTCAAAATGTAGAAATAGTATTATATCACACCATCAGAAAGACCTCCGCTCTTCTCAATGCATCTTCGACAAGATTCTGATTTAAACTCTCATTTACATCCTCTTGTGTCTGCGTGGGCCATCAAGAGACGACAGATAGTAGCTTCGTTTAACACAAGTCGCTAAAGCATAGATAGTAGACTCGCTCATCAAGTATCTAAAGCGCCAAATACTGCACCGACTCCACCCCTTCGGTCTATATTCCCAAGGACGAGAGTCACCGTCTGTACATGATTGAGCAGCTCTCCCCTCCTCTCGATGCCTGTACGAAAAAACAAGAGAGAGCCCCCCAAGATGTTCCCTTCTTTTTTTTGTGGGTGCTTGCTGCCTGTTGGCAATATAAAGGATCACCTGATACAGTACCTGACTTATAGGCTCCACCTTGACAGCATGACAAAGCAAAAGATTTACTGTATAGCCAATATTCTGAACCTTCTGGTGTCACAGTTGCATGGGCGTAAAAAGTGTGCCATTTCAACTCTCGTCAGTTCGTCTGTTCCATAGGTGTACATTGCTATCTGCACTCATCCCAGCGAACAGCCTATACAGATGACCCTTTTTCTACGCTCTTCTGCTTCTGCCATCTGAAGGAGTCTCATAGGCACACCAAATCCAGCTAAACTAAAGTTCCTCTTATGTCCCCTGAATATATCTCCGAAGGTTTAATGTGCTTTGAGAGAGAGAGCCAGATATGTAAAGCCTCGATTGCTACAGGTTGTCCATTTCATTTGGAGCAATAAAAGGCCGCCTCAAAAGTGCATTCTTCACGTAACGTGAAAGAATCGTAGCAGATGTGCACGGATAGCGCTGCCTTCAAGCACAGCCCAAAGTATATGAAACTGACCCAAGCAGCTCTGGTCCATTCAAGCGCGAATTGTTCTCAAAGCTTTTAACAGGAATATGCTCAAAAGAACCGGACATGGGTATCGTTCCGCATAGATCGTTGGAAGAGACGTCTATGACTTTCAATTTGGAGATGACGGTAAGTGATCGAGGTATACGCCCAGTAAGCCGATTGTTATTAAGGCGCAGAAATCTAAGAGATTTCAGGTCCCCAAGAGAGCCTGGTATAGATCCTGAAAATTGGTTATTGTAGAGATCTAAGCTAATGAGGTTCTCCAGCTTGCCCAACTCCGGAGGTATCCTTCCACTAAGATTATTCCCGTACAGTTCTAGAAATTGGAGGTGCTTCAGTGTGCCAAGTTCTGGAATCAGAGGGCCTGCAAGATGTGAATTACCGAGATCTCTGCCATCTCCAACAACGAGAAGTTTGAGTCTCTCTCTCGTCAAAAGCGCTAAATTTCTTTCCCTTTTCTGCAGCTCATGAACGCTTCTCTGCATTAGCCCCCTTCATGCCTCTTCCGCCTCTCTGCGTCTGGCCCCCTCAAGAGCTGCCTTTCTACGATGATTCCTCTCCTCTGCTACAGGCATACGGTGTTCTTCCTAGCGGCCCCCCCCCCAAATGGTTCTCCGATCATACATTCTTCATGTGTGGTCGGGCGTGCCCAATCTGCCTCCTCCAGATCTTTTTAGCCACGTGTCTCACTACTCGTCCTGTCCCCCATTATTTTCACATGGCCTTGCTGCCCTTGTTTATTTCCCTTGCATCTGATTCAGGCAGCCAAGAGCTAATGTAGCAGCTCGATATGCCCCTTTCATCGAGTATTGACCCTCCAAGCGGGGATCCATTATTCGAAATACTCTTCTCTTGTCATTCAAGAAGGGTCTTGCCCACTCCACCAAGTTCTGCTCCCCAAATGGCCTATTTTTATCAACAGCCCTCCTCCCAGTCAAAATCTCAAGCAAAACCACACCAAAACTATACACATCACTCTTTGCAGTAAGATGCCCTGTTTCTACATATTCAGGTGCAGCATATCCATATGTGCCCATCACACGCGTGGATACATGTGTGTTGTCTCCAGTTGGCCCATCTTTTGCAAGCCCAAAGTCTGACAGTTTTGCATTGAATTGTGAATTAAGAAGTATATTTGATGTCTTGAAGTCCTTGAAGATGACTGGCCTCTCTGCCTCATGCAAGAAGGCTAGACCACGTGCTGCACCCACAGCAACCTTGATTCTTATTGCCCAAGATAGAGCCTGACCATGACTACCCCGTCTGAAAAGATGGTTTTCAAGGCTGCCACGAGGCATGAATTCATATACAAGAAGCCTGTGATCATCCTCAGCACAGAAACCTATTAGCCTAACTAGGTTTGGATGATGGAGTTGTCCGAGGAAGTGCACCTCTGCCAGCCATTCTTTATGCCCCTGAAGACCTTCAAGGTTTAGCTTCTTCACAGCTATGACAATGCCAGTTCCAGGGCGAGCAGCCATAAAGCCGTGCTCATCCACCCAGCCCTTGAAAACACAACCAAATCCACCCTTACATGTAGCTCCAACTTCCAAGTATGGTACATGCTTTCAAGCCAGCAATCAATGTGGTCCATAATATAATATTTCTTGCTGATAGCTTATCAAAGACCTCCTTTACTTTATCAACTAAGCCACCTTTGGCATACATGTCAATCACTGCATTTCCAACAGCAGTACCAAGTTCCCGATCCCTTCTGATCATGATGGCATCATGTAGTTGCAAATACTTCCCTTCAAACATTTGATCAGTCTTCAAATACCTGTAATCAAACATCTTCTTCTGCCAAATACAAACATATTAGTGCACCAAAACCGACCATGTATTGAGCTAACAACCATCAATTGGAAGAACGTACCGCTGCCCTCCAGGCAGAATCTCAACGCTTACAGGCTAGAGTCAACACTCTCGAAGCTGATTACCAAACGCTCCTAACCGAACATACCACCTTACAGCAGGCTCACTCAGAATTGGAATCAAAGATATCGACGGTGGATGATAAAGCAGTCAAGGAGCTGGAAACGGTGCTCCAGGCGCAAATGATATCTAATGCTACACTCAGACGCAACCTTGGACTATTAAGGAAGCATATGGCTGCAGCATTGTAAGAGAACAAGCGGCTTCAGCAACAAAACCAAGAAAACTTTGAAGTAGCTATGGAAGGAACTGTAGGAACAACCATTAGCCCTACCAGGTATAGAGCAGTCCCATCAGAAGATATTCGCATACTACTCGAAGAGCATGCAAATTTCCTGGATTCATATGAAAAGTTAGAGGCTGAATGTGCTGACCTAAAGAAGCAGATAGCCAGTGCCCCCACAGCTCAACAGGAGCCGATAATCTTGCAACGCTCTACAAAAGAAGTAGAGACCCTCCGGAAGTAGGTGGCAGAACTCCAAGCACGCCTCTTACCATATGAAAGGCCACCCTTGCCATCTGAAGAACCAAAACCTGAAACACTAGTGGAAATCCCCGTCGATGACAGCTATGAAGAGCCATACGATCCAATGCCAACACCCGGTGGTCGGGTTATAGAGGAAGGACAAGACACTTTAGAAATTGGCGTTCCAGATTGGGTCAAAAGGGTCGAGAAAGTGGGAAACACTCATGATGATCGTGTCGCCGTGCAAATTCAATCTCTCACAAATCTGGAAGAAACTGTCCTTCGATCCTCTTACTTTCAGAACCTATCCCACCAACGGTTAATCACAACATCAGAGCCGCAATACATGCCTTACTTTGTCTTGCTACATGATTATAATGCAGAAGTTAAAAGGCATACAGGGAAGGAGCCCACATTTGCCACTCAATTTGAGCCAAAGGACTTACCGGCAGATGCGCGTGCTGGCTCGATCTTCGAGCCTAATTGGCGTGCATGTCTACTAACCGATTACCCAGAAATGATGAGCACATGGGCAACCATGCCACTGTATATCAAGTATAATCCATGCTATTGCCCAGTGGTACGTCGCAGATCATGGCAAGCATT
>MU261431.1:15000-95000 GCA_020310875.1 Ceratopteris richardii
ACAATTGGAGCTTGCACATATTCCATAATTTTCAACACTCCCCCTCAAGCTACAATTGGGAGTCCATGCTACTCTCCAATTCTTCTCCTCTTCTCCTTTTGCTTCTTTTGCCCTTGTATATCTTCCTTTGATTGGTTGGTGATCTTCCTTCTTTGCTTTGAAGCTCCTTTGGCTTCTCTTCAGCTTCATCCTTGCTTCTTTGGCTCTTCATGAGAGTCTTCTTCAATCCCTATCAAGGAACATGCTTCATACAAACTCATAGAATAAAACTTATCACCTTGTACTTATCTTCCTTGCTTCACTCTCTTCCTCTTTGTTGTCCTCTCTTTGAGAATCTTTCTTCTTCTTTACCTTCATGGCTTCATGGTTTCTCTCTTCTTTGCATGCTTCTCTTTGATCCTCCTTTGTCTTTGGATCATCTTTGACTCTATCTTTGGGTGCACTCTTTGCATATCATTTTGATGATGTCATGGTTGTCATGCTTCCTTTTTCTTCATGCCTTCTTTTGTGCATCATGGCTACTCCTTGCTTTCTTAACAATCCTTCCATATTGGTGGCTCCTCCTAGTGCTTTGATTTTGCCTTTGATGGCTGCTCTTACTCTTTCTTTTGCTCTTGCAAATCTAAAATTTGGTTTGACTTCACTTTGTCTTCTTTGGACTCTTCTTGGATCTTCCAATCCTTGCAAGCTAACTCCCCCTTGCTTCATGATCTTTACTCCATTCTTCATGGGTAATTTTAGACTTGCAAAATCAACAATGGGCTGATCATACATGAACTCTTTCATGAGTTCCTCTTCATGTGAAGCATTCATAGCTTCCACCTCTTCCAAGCTTTCTTCATTACCTACATAAGACACAAGAAATTGAATGTGATCAATGATGCCTCTTGCACCTAACAAAGGGTTTCCATTCCTCTGGGGATGGTCTTACTTTCCCTCACATATGATTGCCATTCCTCTTTGAATGGTGTTACTTGCCATAGGCTTGCCACTCCTCTTGGGTGGTCTTACTTGCCTTTACATATGGCTTGCCATTCCTCTTTGAATGGTCTTACTTGCCATAGGCTTTCCACTCTCTTTGGTGGTCTTACTTGCCTTTACATTTGGCTTGCCACTCTCTTTTGGTGGTCTTACTAGCCTCATCCTTTGAAAATATATTCACATGATATAAGCTTGGAACTTACCACCACACACAATGTGGATTTTTCTTACCCTTTACATCTGCCCTTACCTTTGCAAATGGAATTATTTTACCTCAATCAACTTCAACCATTTGTCACACCTCATGGGTGACTCTTCCCTCTAGCATGGCACTTGCTTGTGATCAAACCATGGGTAGTATCCTCAAGTCCTTGTTGAGCCTTCAACACTTTATGGTAGTCCTTCTTTGGAGTTTTCTAATCCTCGTTTGATGGGAAGCTCACTCCTAGGCTTCAACCTTGTCCACCTTCAGCTTGGGTTCAATCTTCAAGTCTTCGAACTTGAAATGTCTTTTAGCTTGGGCTCCTTCCTTCACTTTGGCTCCAAGCTTTGTGTCCTTGCATCATCCAAGCTTTGCACATTTTTCTTTGGCTTGTGCAAATAGGAGCATTGCATTCAATTGATGCATCTAAACTCAAGAATAAAATGTTTTTAGTTATCATAACATAAGCATACAAACTTGCTTTTGCAAATTTACCTCAATAGGATTTATCCACAACAAGATACATCCACAAACTTCATACATGGCAGCCTTGCATCTTACCAATCTTCATGGCATCCAAATACATGCACCCTCAGCTCATCTATGGCTGAACATGACCAATATTTAGCGCTTCAATATCACACCAACAATCACATATAATCATGCATGCAAATCACCATTCATTTGAGCATATATTCAGCTCTTTGTGCCAATTCATATGGCTACATAGACCTGCAAATTTTTAGCTTGTATAGGCTTTATAAAATAGCCTCATATTCATCCACACTTTATCAAACATTTTTATATAAATTGCTTGACCACATGTGCATACATTCTTGCATGATAGACATCAGTCAACAACTCTAAATTCAACTTATATTCAACCTAAGCATGGTTGTCCACAATTGTCATACAACTTGAGCATAAATTTCAAAGCATGCATACATAAGCATCTTCATTGCATGAGTATATAATGCTATCATCAAACATACATAAAATATTCAAAATTCAGCCATGTACATAATCATAACTTGCACTTCATTCAATTGAGTGCAACATCTCAAACATGCATACAATCTTCACATGCAACTATATGTAGTTGCTCATCCCAGATTCTTTGCTTGAATCTTCATCCTCTTGTATAGGCTGCTTATAAGGCCTCATTCAAGTGATTAGTATCACTTAAAGCATGCTTCAATGATCAAACATCTATAATAGAGAGTAGGAAAAGAGAGTGTATCACTTCAAATTATCATAAAGCAACAAAATTTTCTTACTTGCATCATCTCCATAGCTTTCCAATGAGCATGATAGCTCCAAGCTTTCCTTTGACATCTTTGCATCTTCTTCAAGATCTCTTTGTGCATTTATGGGCTCCACTCCCAATGCTCTGCAATCAAAGCTCTGATACCAAAATGTGGAGAAATTTGACTCCAATACACTCCAATACATGCAGCGGAAGTTAGAGAACCTCTTCTAGAATCTGCCATGTAAGAAACATGCTTACTAAAACCTGCTTCAGTCACACCTCAGAGCTCCAATGGCTCTGAAATTTTGTCCACACATAGTACTACTAGTTTTCTAACAATTTAAAGAACACTCCATTTGGAGTTTATGTGACTAGGCAATTGACTATTCAAAGATAGACTACCTGTCATCTAAGTTATGTAGAAAACTGAGGTTCCCAAGAAATGTTCCCAATTACTACTGGAGAATCATCTGATAGAGATATTTGATATAAAAAGAGTGTGCAAGATAAGCTTTCCAATAAGATATGATATGCATTAATTGGATAAGTACATAGAGAGATATCACCTTCACAATGTGGCTCTATACAGAAAAGGTATGTGGCTGAAATACCTTTGTGCCTTCTAACATCAAAATGAGGTACCTTCTGATACCTATTGGTGAGAGAATGACCAGCATATGCTTCTACATCGCTTTGTCATCTCCACAAAGTTTCACGTTCAAATGAGCTCTTTATATAGAGCTATGGGCATGGGACTTTTCACCTACCATTGCATCTTCTCTCACCTCTTGACCTTTCCTTTCTTGTCCTTTGTCCTTCCATTGCCTTGGGTGGCTTTTGGTGCTCCATATCACTTCATATGGATAAGGTCACAACTTTTTTGAGTATTCCATCTATCTAAATATATATTGGCTTTTATCCAAGCCGTAAATACAAATGCTCTTTTTTATTCAACACTCTACTCTAAGGTTATGAGTGTTCCCTTTATATTTCTAGGGTATACCTTCATTTTGGGCTTACAACAAATACATAAATGATGAATAGGTAATAAATGAGAGGTGAGTATGTGCCAAGCCTCATAATTGGAGCTTGCACATGTTCCATAATTTTCAGCACAACTAATGTACATTCAACCCATGATGGGTTGCGAGTGCACCAATGCTAGGAATGGTAGTAATTCGACATGTGGGTGCAAAGGTCTCATCAAAATCAATGCCTCTTTCTTGAGCATAACTGTTTGCAACAAGCCTAGCCATACCTGTCAACTGTTCCATCAAGTTTACGTTTCAACTTGTACACCCATTTAATGGCCTTTTTCATAGGAGGAAAATCACATAAGGACTTGGTACCATTCTTCATAATAGCATCATATTCTAATTGCATAATAGCCATATAATTTTTTGAGTTTTGTGCTTCATCAAAAGAAATGGGCTAATGCTCATCACAAAGACTAGAGGGAGCCATAACATAGCCATCTGATGCAAAAGAAGCACTATGAGAGCCTGAATGAGTACAATATGACAAAGCTACATCTAATTTGCTATCTCGTAAAGTCTATACCAGCCATTTAGGCATAGCTTTTGACTCCTCTATATCAGCCCTCTCATCAATACGTGCATCACATAAATCTGCATCAGAAATGGAATGATTTCCATCATCATGTGAAACCTATAAAGGCTAAGAAATTGCATCTTTTGGACCAGCACTTGTCTGTCCACCTATAAAAAGAGGTAGCAAAGTGGCATACACATCTTTGAAGCTAACTGAGGTCTCCTTAGTATGTGAAAGTAATGGCTAAATTACATATTCCACAAAAACAACATCACAACTAACCAAAATGCATTTAGTATGTGGAGGATATAAATGATAACCTTTGCTTTCAGAAGTGTATCCAACAAAAAAACATTTCACTACTTTAACATCAAATTTTTTGCATTGTTGTTTAGATATTAATGCATATGCCAAACAACCAAAGACATGAAAATGAGCAACAGATGGCTTGCAACCATGACAAGCCTCATATGGATTGATAGCTTGCAATGCTTTGGTAGGACACTTGTTAAGTACATATGCTGCACACATAACTACTTCAAGCTAGAAACTATGTGGTAAAGCTTGCCTTTTGACCATTACACCTTGCCATCTCCATAAGAGAACTTTCTTTCTTTCAGCAACTCCATTCTATTGAGGTGTATACAACACTGTACACTGATGTTTTATCCCATGTTGAGCCAAAAATGCATTAGAATTAGAAGAAATGTATCCCCCCTCCCCCCGATCAGAAAGGAGGATCGCATTTTACATGCTGATAGATTTTTAGGAAAAACCAAAAATTGTTTGAAGCATATAAATACTTCATACTTTTCTTTCAATGGATACACCCATGCATGTCTAGAAAAATCATCAATGAAATTCACAAAGAAAAGGTGGTTCCCAAAAGAAGGTGTCTACATAGGACCATAAAAATCACTTTGAATGACCTACAATTTTTGAGAAGATCATACTAAACCATATTTTGGAAAGGAGAAACACAACATTTTGCCCAAATACAACCTTCACAGACATGTTTATGAGGTGCCTCAAGTTTGGGAGGAGGAGACACGATTTTTTATTTCCATAGGCATAGCAAAGTAGAAAAATTCAAATGACCAAAGCGTACATGCCAAAGCTTTGCATCTGAGATCGCTTGAGAATCTTGAACTCCACATGTTGAATCATTGATAGATTTTGCATAGTCTATGAGCTTATACAACCCATGTCATAAAATGATAGAAGGAATAATAACATCACCATTTGATAGATCATGAATTGTACATTTATCATCAACAAATTCGACAACCAAGACGATCTTGGCTAATGCTAAAACCGACAATAGATTTTTCTTGATCCTTTGTTATAATGGTCTTACCAACTCCCATGGCTAGATAAGAGGAGACGTTGGTGCATGTGATAGTATTCCATATAGGGGCAGGCTTAAGTGAATTGAGGAAACTATGCTGCAAGGTAATATGTTTGGTTGACCCACTTTCAAAGTACTAAACATCTAAGTCTACTACAGATGTACACTGTTCATGACAAGATGGTCCATAACTGCAAACAGTAGTAAATGGCCATTATTCATTATTCATAAGATTAGTGAAATTTGTTTTGGGTGTAGAGATCTGTGCAACAACCATTCTAGCTTCTTTTTTCTTTTCCTTTTCTGTAGCTAGTTTTGGATCTCTTTATGACATGATCATTTCCTTTACAATATTTGCAACATGTTTTTTGCTTTTTTGATTTCTTCTCATCTCTCTCTTTCTTTTTTGACTGTGCAAAATTGGCAAATTTTTGCTTACTAGTAGATGAGCTTCATTTACCTTTTCCCTTCTTGGTAGCTAAGAGAGCTTGATTTGCTACATGCATAATGGACGTGTTCTACCTAGAGTGATTGTCTTGCAACAAAGGGGAGACTAACTCCTCAAATATTAAGGCATTTGGATTGCATTTCATCATCAACCAAAGAGTAGAAGCAAAACTCTGATATGAATCTAGAAGACCATTCGAGAGTCTGCACAAGTGAACTATCTAGCAAGACTTCATAAGTAGAAATCAATTGATCCTTCAAATCTTTGATCTTTGTCAATCTCCTTAATTCATATGTGCACTCTCCAATTTCGAGATAATGAATATATGCCTCGTTTCTTTCCTAGTATAAAGTGGTAAGTATAACCAAAGCAACCTTTGCTATTTTGCAAGAGGGAATATGAGGGATAATGGCATGTTTCATAGACAAAGCTATCAGTGCATGTGCTTCAACATCTATGCCATCCCAACAAAGTTGCTCTGCAATAGGTGCATTAGAAACCATAGCATGAACAAGAATTTGAAGATCATGTTCTTTAATTCCATCTACATCACCTTCAATAATTGTATTTGCAGATGTAGTAGGTCGTTTTTCAATATCTTGCACAATATTCCATAGTCCTTTTGCTAGCAATACATGATGCATCATATATGCCCATTGTTAGCACTCAAGGTCAGGAACGAGGTGCAAGAACATTTCAAAGAAGTGGACATACAAGAAGAAGGAGAAAGTAGGGAGCTCCAAGAAGTAAATGCATTTTCACGATTTTCCCATCATTTCTCATGTGTTGGAGTGCAAGAAAGAGCTAGGAAGTACTTGCACTTGTGTTTTTCATGATTTTTTGCACATTTGAGGCTCGGGGCAAAAAATTCGAAGTTCTTGCCAAAATCTCAAAAAATCGCGATTCTGTGGTGAAAATTGCGATTCTGTCAAAAATTCAAAGTTTTTGAAAATCATGATTCCCTTAGTTTTGGAATTTCCCACTTAAAAGCATTCTAAAAAAGAACATGATTCTCAGGTCATTCTTAGAATCACGATCCTCAAGTTGTGGTCAAAATTTTGATTCTCTAAGTTTTTCAAAAACACGATTCTCTGGTCACTCTCAAAATCATGATTTTTTGGCGATTCTCAAAAACACGATCCTCAAACAAATTCCCAATTTCAGGTCAGCAACACAATTCTTAGTCAAAATTGTGATTTTTTGGTCATTCTCAAAATTGTGATTTTCACAAAACATGATGTTTGGGTAAAAATACGATCTTGAGGTCATTCTCAAAATCATGATATTTAGGGTATCTCAAAAACACGATTCTCTATCAAGATTGCTTTTTTCACGATTCTCTATCAGGATCGCGTTTTTCACGATTCTCTATCAGGATCACGTTTTTCATGATTCTCTATCAGGATCGCATTTTTCATGATTCTCTTTCAGGATCACATTTTTTGGGCTTTCTCAGGATCACGATTTTCACTCAAGATCATAATTTTTTGGATGTTTTAGGATCATGATTTTCATTAAATCATGGTTTTCAAGGTTGTTCAAGATTGCGATCCTCACTCAAAATCATGATTTCCAAGCTGTCTCAGGATCATGATTTTCAGTCAAAATCGTGATTTTCTCATAGCATCTTGTTTCTATGTTTTGACCCCCAGAAGCCTGATTGGACATAACTTTCTCATACAAAGCCAAGTGGGATTAGGAAGCCCAAAGGGCTCCAAAGGATTTTGAGCGTTATAAAGGGGAAATTTTGGATTCCTAACCAAGGCATATGAACCTTAGATCTAGTAGACACTTAGGCAAGAATAGATAAAGCATTAGATCTTTGAGGCTACTGTTAACCATACAACTAGGTCGTGGGCACAACAACCTAGTGGTTATCCCTACGTGCTAAGTTTGGACACAAGTGATTCAAAAATGTCTTTTAGCATGGAAAGACTAATAGGTAGCTCAGGCACTACCTATTTACAGACACCAGAAGATCCCCATAAGACACAATTGGAATATATAAGGACCAACCAATTAGGTACATGCATCTATGAGGATGGTTTGAGGCGATCAATTGTCCAACTCAAAAATCCTGATCAACCGTTTGGACTTGAACACCCAGTGGTTAAGTTCAAAGATGGTTCATATATTGATAAGCAAGGAACCATGCATGTGGTTACGAGCTTACTAGACAGGACATATGAGTTTGGAAATATCATTCCTCAGAACGAGATAGGGTACCTAGAGCAAGGAGGCCTCGGATGAGAACCCAAGACCCCTAGAGAAAAATCAGTCTTAACCAGAATACTCACACCAGAATGGATTCCCTAGGATAACAAAAGTGTAGAATTGTTCTGGAATAGGGATACACATGAAGCTTTTTGTAGGTTTAAGACTAATCAATCTAGCAGAGTAGGAAATGTGATGATATATGAATTTAACGATCCTGATACCCCTATTTTCCCTTCACTAAGATCTAATGTTTCCCAAGGCCTCCAAGGTGTCGAGTCATCCAAGGCTCATGAAAACCAAAGGGAAAGATCTAGAGAGAGACCCGAGGTAAGCTTTGCACACACCATGGATAGAGAGAAATCAGGATTTGAAGGCAAAAAACCTGGAAGAGAGAGACATAGAGCACATAGGCATCAAGGAGATGAACATTATTTTCCATTGCCTAGACCCTAAGAGTACCCAAGAACCCTTAGACCCTCTCAAGTGGTCAAGGCAATGAAAAACTACTTTGATGGGTCATGAGATCCTTATGATCATGTGCTCGAGTTCAAACAAGTGTTAAGAGCTGAACAGGTCGAGGACTTATTCACCCAATTTGAGACATTTAGTTTGATCCTCAAGGGTACTACTTTAGCTTGGTTTCAGCCCCTAGATAGTCGTAATTATCAAAATATAGGTCAACTACTAGAAGCATTCATCGTAGAATTTTCCAAGAGTGACATCAAGCATAGCACATCATCCTTGATCCAGAGCTTCAAGAAGACACCCCTAGAAACAATTCAACTAGCTGGAATCAGATTTAAACAATACGTTGAAAGATGCCCCACACTTGAATTACCTACACAAGCAAAACCATTTTCCTTGTTTTTAGCTGGACTTCTAAGTGGGAAAATCAGGTCATATGTATATCTCAAGGAACCAACCACACTATATCAATGCTTGAGAATGTGTATTGATATACAAGACAATTTGGGTGAGGACTTATAATTGTCCAAACTCTATAAGGATTCTGACAGTTCTACTAGTCATACTTCCAGAACCTTCACTGAGATAGCAGAGCAGGTGGCCAAGAATCTAGGAGTTCAAAATAGACAAAGACCAAGGGTCACCTCATTGAATCGGTGTTACAACTATGGAGGATACCACATGGCTAATGTATGTCTGATGATGACTCAACCCTAATGCTCTATATTGCACTATTGAGAGAAAGTACACAAACCACATGGCTCAAGATTTTCCTTACAATAGGCAGGCTGTTAGACAAACTTATCAACAAGCTTATCAATAGGGTAGGTATCAAAACCAATACCAATAGCCATATTATAGGCCACAACAGCAATATCAAGCACCATATAGACCACACCGAGTCCTAAGAAACTAACCACCAACTCTTGCCAACGTGATTCCAGTTAAGTATGCAATGACAGAGAAAAACCCTAATAGAGCATTGGTGCATATAACCCCATTACTCTCAGAAAATGATTCTCACGCTCATAGTTCTGACTATTTCCATGAAGATAGACCACAAGCTTATTACACACCATCACCTGAGCATAGTGAGACTTATCCATATCAATATGAGGCACCACCTATGGAACAAAATTAGGAGCCCAAATACTCCAATGTCATGTATACAAGTCCTAATCCCAGGCCCCAAGCGAGATGAGTAAGACCACAAGCCCCTAGAGGATCATGTTTTAGATGTCAGGGTGACCATTTCATTCGTGAATGTCCCCACTCATCTGCTCTGAGACAAGGACAAAACATCACAATATAGGGATTTTGTCTTGAGTGCCGCAAAGACCATCTTCTGAGAGAATGTCCAAGGAGCCCCTCTAGTGCACATAAGGTTACACCAATTAATGTGGTAGGCTTAGTTGTGGATTCAAGTGCAAGTAGCATTAATGTGGCTCCTGTACAGGCCATTACTAGGGCACAAACATTAAAACAAGATAACCAGCTAAACAATCAGAGTCAAGTGAGTCAGGAGAGCCTAGTAAGAGAAAAACAAGAACATGGAAGGATAAGAGGAGTATCTCTATTTTTTGAGGTAAAATCCATCTTTTTCAACTTTGTTACATCAAGGGGGAGGTTCAAAAGAGCTAGGAGGCACCATGGCTGATCTCAATGCTCAGATTGAGCAGCTCGAAAAAGGAAACTACCAACCATGGCGATTTAGAATAAGCCATTTTTTGATGGGGAAAGGTTTGTGGGGACTTGTGAGTGGTGGAGAGCTAAAACCCTACATAGATAAGGTAAATTCAACCAATGACCAGAGAAGAGAAATAAGAGAGTGGGATGAAAGGGACAAAAGGGTCATTTTCATTTTAACTCAGCATATGAGCAACTCTATGGTAGGGCATACTCAAGATTTGGATACATCGAAGAAGGTGTGGGAGTGCTTGGAGAGATTATACTCAACCTCCACAAAAACTAGAAAAATTCAGCTCAAGAATGAGCTAAATAATCTTAGGAAAAGCCCCTCTGAAGGTGCTAATGATTACATATTAAAGGTTAAAGAGCTTGCAGATGCACTAGGGTCAATGGGTTGTGCCTTAGATGATGATGATCTTGTCGCCCACACCCTAAACAGACTTAGGGATGATGAAAAATGGAGGGCTTTCACAACTTCAGTGTATGTAAGGGACTCTCTTCCTGATTTTGATCAACTAATCACTCTCATGGGGACAGAGGAGATGAACTTTGGTGGTCATAATGCCAAGGATAGCCAAGGGCAATTGTTGTATGAAGGTAGAGGAAGAGGAAGACACAACCGAGGTGCTACAAGAGGAAGAGGAAGATATCAAAGCAACCAAGGAGGTCAAGGACAACAAGAAAATGCAGGTCAAAGAGGTGGAAGAGCCACAAATAGAGGAAGAGGTGCAAGATTTTGTGGAAGAGGACAACCCACTTCAAATGGATGCTTTGTATGCGATAAAGCCTGGTCATTTTGCAAATGAATGCTATCATAGAGCTCAAAGACAAGGGAATCAAAGCAACAAAAAAAATTATAGAGGGCAAGATAATTATGCAAACACATCATCCAGCCAAGGGAATGATTATTTACTTGCCATGACTATAGTCTACCACCAACTCATGAAAAGTAAGAAGTTAAGGATATTATGATACATAGTCTTCCATACTTTTTCTTAATAGGAATTCCATGGTGTGATGTTTCAAGAGTAAACAAAAAGCGATTGGATATTTCTATTGTATCGAAGGAGAATGAACTTATGACTTGTGAGCAAGGAGTTTGATGGGCTAACCATTTGCCACAAAAACCATGGTCAAGGTTTGCTTCTTAATCATCCTTCTTAGGGTATGGTTCAACCATATTTTTCCTATAGTTTCTCGTGTCTAACAATTTCCTTATTCTTAGTTGTTCAATAACAATATCAAATATTATAAGAAGGGAGGCCTAGCCAAAAACATGATTGAAGAGAAACAATGTGAACTTTTTAATAGTCTTGTAGACAAGAAGGGAAGCCTAGCAAAAAACAAAATACAATATTGTAAGAGGATTGAACATGAAAGTAACATGAAGTTAGAGTAGTTCCAGCTGCAACTAAGAGATGAGAGCTATATCTCTCTCTTCTTTTCTGCTTATAACATCTTTCTGCATCAATACAAGTTGATAATTTTACGGAAGAAAAGGAAAAGGAGGAAATGGTGGATGAGATTCTTAAGATCAGAATTCTAAGCTATATATTCTACGCTGTTAGGCTCCAAGGTCATGCACTGCTTGTTCTCATCTCAAGGATCAAATCGCTCATTCTTACTCTACACGCAGCGCATCCGATCATTTAGGGATGCCGCTCAGTGATTTTTACGAGCGCATCAAAAGCTGTTGCATGTGCTGCCTTGCGCGTTGTCTTCTCGGATGTCTGATTGGAACTCTTCAGGTCGACTGCTTCTGGTGGAATCGCTTTGATTTTCGTAACCATTCCGGAATTGCAGTTCACGGAAACGTCTACAAACGTTTCACCCCCTATAATTTTCATGGCGATGTCACAAATATATTCATCTGTTATTGTACCTTTTGTAATCACAGAATGCGCACGGAAAAGGAAACACAGATCACTGAGAGAGATAGAATAGTACCATATTTAATGTATCTTTTTTTATTTTCAAAGGAATTCAGGCCTCCAATAGATGCACATCACCTAACAGAATGTAGAATGAGTATAGAAAAGAGAAAACAAACAATGCAGAGATCACTACGAGGGATAGAATAATAACACATCAACTGTATTAATTTCTGTGAGGTCCATTACGGTAACCGTGCATATTAAAAGCTTTGGAGAATTAAACAATGCCATATCACCTTATCGAAAGTTTTCTTGTGGTTTTGCTATTGTAATACCTTCGCATATGAATAAATTACGTGCTGGCGTACCGCGATTCTATGAAATGTCTGTCTGACCTTCTTCTTTGTTTGATCATTTTTCCGATAGGTTGTCGATTGTTCCGATTGTTGCGATTGTTGTGATCCAAGCGACAACTATCCGGAGTAAAGATGCAAGTAAGTATGCAAAATGCTACCTCAATGATACGAAACAATAAATTCCTTGCAAATAATCGAAGATGATTTATCGAAATGTTCAGAAAACTTCTGGAAGAAAAGAAGAAATTAACCTAGTAATCAGTGGACCTCTCTAAGTGATATATGCTTCATAACGCAACGGAAGATGTTAGTGCTAAGTGTTTGTAAGTGTGCGTGACCGTTGGTTCGATAAGTAACCCATCCTCATTTTTCATATGAATGAGTTTCTGTGGTAGTTCACAGAAGAAACATTGCCTTCAACTACACAGAACTCAGCACATTTTAACAATGCCACATTAAAGTCACTTTTCAACATTTTCGTTTTCTGAATCGGCCTTCCTTCTTCCGTTCCATTGATTTCATTGTCCTTTTCACTTCTCACAGTCTTATGTACTGTTGTTGGCGGCATTTCTTTTCTTTGATTTCATTGTCCTATTTATGCAGAAGAAATTTCAGTCATTATTTCGAGTCCCTTAACCACAGCGAGCAATGAAGGCCTTGTTATTTTGAAGGATTTCGCAAATTTCTTTTCTCCGACCTGACGTTCAACATATCGAGGAGATAGTCGACATGCCATTTCAATAGAACTTTCACATTTCAAGGAGATTGTTGAGATCGAGGCCGTTCAAAAGGACTCTCTGTTGTTCTACAATGGCAAGTCTATTTTCTTTCATTACTACAAGTGAACTCTATCGCAACAACGATGGATGCAAAACAAACAGTGGATTGTATTGAACTCTAACAAAAGAACTTGTTATAAGTTTAGAAGATTTTCAATCGATCTCTTTTTAATGCTTACAAATTGACAGAAGATAATTTGTATAGGTGATGTTTTTCTTGCAACAGAAAAGATTATAACTGTATAGGTGCTTAATATCAGTTGAAACAACTGTATAGTCAGTTGAAACAACTGTATAGTCAGTTGAAACAACTGTATAGGTGCTTAGAAAATTTCCTTCGTCTCAAATTCAGAAAGAATTCTTAGACACGAACAGATGGTAGTATTATTGTTCATCTTAGATTGACGAGAAACAATTTTTTTTGGACCGAAGAACCTACCGATTCGAATAGTAGAAATTCTTTTGTTTAAAGAAACTACAATTCTAATTTATGCATCTTGATAATGCAACTTTGATCGCCCGATGGGCGTCAAAAATACAATTTGACGTTTAAACACAAGACTAGTTTACAGCAAGACCTAGACTTAGCAGGCGCACAAACGAGACTAGAAAAGCAAGGGAACAATCCTCTACGTTGAAAGGACGCGAATGCGTTCGAAGAACGTCTTGATGCTCTTCTCAACAATAGATGTGATGATCTTTTTGAGGGGACGAAACTCTCTAAAGAAGCCCGAAAAAAGTGTAAACCAGAGAATTCTTGCTTTCGTTCATCTGAAAGTGTAAACCAGTGTACATATATTTTTCTACAAAGTTTTACGTCAACAAGACCTTATAATACCATGCTATACTGGAGATCCTGATGAATATATGGGGGTCAAAGGATAATTCTGCTCTCAATTTTTTTTTGAAGTTGATTTTCTTTTTTCTTTTCAATGCTATTTATATTCAATCCTTAACTCTTTTTCTCGCCAAGCCCATTTCATTAGAAGAGAAATTTTACATTTTAAACACTATCAAAATTGTATACTTCTCATTCGAGTGATCAGAAGATTTGAATAAAGGAAAGATTCCAATTCCTTGGGATACATCTTTGTCACAAGACCTTCCATATATCCCTATTTAGAAACTACATGACTCATTTTTACCATTGAAAACTCAATGAATTTTAATTCTTCATTTTTTTAAATCTTTGCAGCCATGTTAGATCTCAATCGAGGAAGCATAGTGGCTAAAATGACCCTTGAGACGTCCTTCTAGATAGTTTTTCCTAAAACAGTATGCATGGAAGTAGCAGATATTTGAACAGATGAATGAGGCTTTAAAAAATTGTTGTTGTAAAGCTTTAGGGGGGCACATACGCCCTTAGGATCCCTACGAATTATGACCATAGTTTGAGAATCGGATTGTTCATGTTTGAAAAGCTTGTGGAAAACCAAAATTCATGTTAAAATAGGATTATGATACTCTATTAGTGAGAAAAATTTCCTCATAAAATTGTTGGTTCATCATAACATGATAGTGGGGAGTGCATGGATGGAGAGATCCTCCTCCAAATTATTTAAGGCTTGAGCCCTATTGTACATATACTCTTGAGCTGAGTTCCTACTAATTTGATTCCATTCCTACTCACTTAACGCTCATTTTTTCTAGTATTCTTTGTTTCTACCTTATTTCTATCCTCTATGTGTGTGACTTCTCTCATTCCCTATCCCTAATCCAAATAATTTTCTATCGAGGTTGAGAGAGATCCCCCTTTCCCTTTCCTTATAAGGTAATAAAGTTGCAATAATGTCTTTATGGTAGCAAAGGTGCATAATTCTTACAAGTGCTAGTTGTTGATATTCATGTTATCATCTCTCTTCTAGACGATCTTGATCACAACTCTGTTTAAGCATCTTTGGAGAATACCAAACTTGATTGATTCCTCCTCAAGCTAATGAGAAAGGACATCAAGTAGGGTTTGAGGAGATTGATGAGGCCACCCAGTCCCGAGCTCTTAAAACCAACATAGATCATTGAATTCACCTTTGCTTTCTGACGCAATCCTTACATTCACTTTTCAACGTGAACAAAGAGTCAAGTGTGGTACAATTACTTTTTAAATCATGCACATTGATATCATTGTTTTCTATTTTTGTCTCACTTTGGGTTCCATCCTTCATATTTATCATGGGCATGAAATCGTGATCTTGGTTTTTCTCCTGCATCTTTTATATCTCTTTAGTAGGCCTATTTGCTTTCGACCTAGCAATACTTGAAAAATATCTCAAAATGATGAAACTTGATCCCCTCTTTTAAATGTAGACATTCTTTTATCTTAACAAGTCTTGGAAGGAGATTTGACCTACCATGTTCAATTTCTTCTCCATCATTGAGAGGGTGGTGAGCTATATGATATCCATTTTGGTCCTTACTAGAAGGACTTGAGTTGCACAAACAACATGAACCCATCCACATAAAAAAGGAGACCCCAAGAGGGAGGACATGGTCCATATCCATTAAATATCTCTCCTAGATAAGTAAAGGGAGAAGATTGTTAGGTATACGTGGATTTTTGGTGTCTTGATTTTGTGGCTAGAAGAAATGAAGGATACCAAGATTGAGTAGTGGTCCAATAAAATAAGTGATATTATAGAGAGTTTTTTTTCTTTTTAAAGTGGTCCAAAAATTTTGAGAAGGCATCTAATGTATCGAAAGGAGTGTTGAGGAGTTTGGAGAACACATTAAGATTGGACCTGGTAAAGAAGTGCTTCTCTTATATCTCTACCTCCTTAAGATGAACCCTCATTGTATCCCAATCTGAGTCTATCTAAAGGGGATCTTCCCAACTCCTTGTAGTGCAATATTTTTGGATGACATTGCAAATGCTCCTTGCAATTTTCTAGGAAAATATATATGAGGTCACTATATGCAAGCTTCACAAATGGTGATCTGAATGCATTTCATAGCTGATAAAGCCCCTATGTATTTTATTAGAGTTCATGTACTCATACAAATACTCTTTGTCATATACACATACACATATACTCATACTTATCTTAAAAATCAATAAATATCTCCTACTAAAGGCCAACATGGCACATATGGTGAACGGAGGAAAAATAAAGAATGACAAAGGGTATCAGAGTATGATTATATGACCTATGAGGAAAAAAATTGAGCACTAGAGAACATAAATAACAAGTCCATTATATGCAAGTTTCATAATTTTGTGGTCCAAATGTAGTTCCTGGATGAACAAAGAACTATGTGTTTTATTATAGCATACATATACAAGAGTTTTTAGTGGGAATTTGGACTTCGACACAGAAGCTAATATAAAAAGCCAGTAAAAATCCTCCGCTAAAGGCCAAGATGGATCATGTGGAAAAGGGAGAAAAAGTAAAGAATGACAAAGGGGCTGACTGTGGGTATATGACTTATATATCCAACTTGATAGGCATGTTACACAATGTACAAGGGACTCTGGAAGAAACAAGATCAAATGATCCCCATGAAGTACAATTGATATGCTATCTCAATATTCTTGGTCTTTGCATGATAGACTAGATTCATAGCCACTCAATAACACTATGACGATCACTCAGTACATCAAGTAAATACTAAAATGGTATGTCCATGCCACATGCTGGTCTAGAAAGCCACAATGCTTCCATACATGCCGCATTGGGTGAAACATAGTCTACTTTTGTATTGAAAGTAGTTATATGTTCTTGAAGATGAGAACCCTAAGGAATAACACCACTTATGAAGTGAAATGATCCAACATTATAGACTTTTTATTGTCTATATAACTAACATAGTCAGAGTTTGTGTATCCAAAAATGGGTGCATCATCTCTACCAAAATGTGACACATATCCTTAGTTCCACTCTGACATATCAATACTATTTTGATCGAATCCCAATGCTTCTTCCTAGGATTCAAAAATATATCCACTCACAACTCCCACTCCAAATGCAATGACTTCTTTGCTAACTACTATAGCATAGATAAGAACAAAGATCATGAACAAATAAGAATACTTGGCCATGAATTCCTTCTCTTCATTAGATTTGGGACCATCATTCTTGCTTAGCTTCACATATGTAGGCAATGGTGTACTCAATGTTTTTTTTCACCATCCATATTGAATCTTTGAAGTGCATTTGTTACGTACTGACTCTAAGACAAGTATATAGAGGTCTTAATACTATCATAATGAATTCTCATACCAAGTATACATTTAACATCTTCCAAATCTTTCATATCAAAAGTTTGACTCAACTTTGTCTTCAAGAGAGACAAACCTTTTTTCTTTCTTTTTTGCTCTCAATTCTTTTTGAAGTTCATTTTCGTTTTCCTTTTCAATGCTATTTATATTCAATCCTTAACTCTTTTTCTCGCAAGCCCATTTCATTAGAAGAGAAATTTTACATTTTAAACACTATCAAAATTGTATACTTCTCATTCAAGTGATTAGACGATTTGAATAAAGGAAAGATTCCAATTCCTTGGGATACATCTTTGTCACAAGACCTTCCATATATCCCTATTAAGTAACTACATGACTCATTCGTACCATTGAAAACTCTATGAGTTTAAATTATTCATTTTTGTAACCTTTGTAGTGATGTTAGATCTCAATCAAGGAAACATAGTGGCAAAAATGAGCCTTGAGATGTCCTTCTAGATAGTTTTTCCTAAATAGTGTGCATGGAAATAGCACATATTTGAAGAGATGAATGAGGCTTTAAGAAAATGGTATCGTATAGCTTTATGGGGGCACATACACACTTAGCATCCCTAGGAATTATGACCATAGTTTGAGAATCTGATTGTTCATGTTTGAAAAGCTTGTGGAAAACCAAACTTCATGTTAAAATAGGATTATGATACTCAATTAGTGAGTAGAATTTCCTCATAAAATTTTTGGTTCATCATAACATGATAGTGGGGAGTGCGGCATGGATGGAGAGATCCAACTACAAAGTATTTAAGATTTGAGCCCCATTGTACATATACTCTTGAGCTGAGTTCCTACTAATTCGATTCCATTCCTACTCACCTAACGTTCATTTTTCCTAGTATTCTTTGTTTCTACCTTATTTCTATCCTTTATGTGTGTGACTTCTCTCATTCCCTATCCATGATCCAACTAATTTTCTATCAAGGTTGAGAGAGATCCCCCTTCCCCTCTCCCTATAAGGTAATAAAGTTTCAATAATTTATTTATGGTATAAAAGGTGCATAATTCTTAGACGTGTTAGTTGTTGATATTCATGTTATCATCTCTCTTCTAGACGATGTTGATCACAACTCCGTTCAAGCATCCTTGGAGAATACAAAACTTTATTGATTCCTACTCAAGCTAATGAGAAATCACATCAAGTAGGGTTTGAGGAGATTGATGAGGCCACCTAGTCGCGAGCTCTTAAAACCAACATAGATTACTGAATTCACCTTTGCTTTCTTGATGCAATCCTTACATTCACTTTTCAAAGTGAACAAAGAGTCAAGTGTGGTACAATTACTTTTTAAATCATGCACATTGATATCATTGTTTTCTATTTTTATCTCACTTTGGGTTCCATCCTTCATATTTATCAGAGGCATGAAATCATGATCTTGGTTTTTCTCCTGCATCTTTTATATCTCTTTACTAGGCCTATTTGCTTTCCACCTAGCAATATTTGAAAAAAATCTCAAAATGATGAAACTTGATCCTCTCTTTTAAATGTAGACATTCTTTTATCTTAACAAGTCTTGGAAGGAGATTTGACTTACCATGTTCAATTCCTTCTCCATCATTGAGAGGGTGGTGAGCTATATGATATCCATTTTGGTCCGTACTAGAAGAAATTGAGTTGTACAAACAACATGAACCCATCCACATAAAAAAGGAGACCCCAAGAGTATGGACATGGTCCATATACATGCAATATCTCTCCTAGATAAGTAAAGGGAGAAGATTTTAATGTATGCATGGAATTTTAGTGTCTGGATTTTGTGGCTAGAAAAACTGAAGAATACCAAGATTGAGTAGTGGTCCAGTAAAATAAATGTTATTATAGAGGGTTTTTTTCTTTTTAAAGTGGTCCAAAAAATTTGAGAAGGCATATAATGTATCAAAAGGAGTGTTGAGAAAGATGGAGAACACATTAAGATTGGACTTGGTAAAGAAGTGGTGGCAATTTATCTTTTTGTAGACATTGCAAATGCTCCTTGCAACTTTCTGGGAAAATCTATATGAGCTCACTATATGCAAGATTCACAAATGGGTGATCGGAATGCATTTCATAGCTGACCAAGCCCCTATGTATATTATTAGAGTTCATGTACTCATACTGATACTCTTTGTCATATACACATACAGATATACTCATACTTATCTTAAAAATCAATAAAAAACTCCTATTAATGGCCAACATGGCACATATGGTGAACGGAGAAAAAAAAGAAGAATGAAAAAGGGTATTAGAGTATGAATATATGGCCTATGAGGAAAAACATAGAGAACTAGAGAGTCTAGCTTAGAAGTCCATTATATGTAAGTTTTATAATTTTGTGGTCCCAATGCAGTTCGTGGATGCACAAAGAACTATGTGTTTTATTATAGCATACATATACAAGAGCTTTTGGTGGGAATTTGGACTTTGACATAGAAACTAATATAAAAAACTAGTAAAAATTGTCTGCTAAAGGCCAACCTGGCTCATATGGAAAAGGGAGAAAAAATAAAGAATGACAAAGGGTATCTGATTGTGGGTATATGACTTATATCTCCAACTTGATAGGCATGTTACACAATGTACAAGGGAATTTGCAAGAAACAAGATCAAATGATCCCCATTAAGTGAGAATTGTGTGTAAAGCTATCTTTGGTAGAGCCTTTCTCAATGAATTAGCTAGATAATCTTACATATGAAGCATCTCAACTAAAATACATTCAGTGACTAAGAAATCATGAATAAAGTGATATCCTATCTCAATATTCTTGGTCTTTGCATGATAGACTGGATTCTTAGCCCATGAATAACACTATGACTATCACTGAGTATATCAAGTAAATACTAAAATGGTATGTCCATGCCACATGCTAGTCTAGAAATCCACAATGCTTCCATAGATGCCACATTGGATGAAACATAGTCTACTTTTGTATTGAAAGTAGTTATATGTTCTTGACGATGGGAACCCTAAGAAATAACACCACTTATGAAGTGAAATGATCCAACAGTATAGACTTTTTATTGTCTATATAACTAACATAGTCAGCATTTGTGTATCCAAAAATGGGTGCATCATCTCTACCAAACTTTGGAGAATACCAAACTTGATTAATTCCTCCTCAAGCTAATGAGAAAGCACATCAAGTAGGGTTTGAGGAGATTGATGAGGCCACCCAGTCCCGAGCTCTTAAAACCAACATAGATCAGTGAATTCACCTTAGCTTTCTTGATGCAATCCTTACATTCACTTTTCAAAGTGAACAAAGAGTCAAGCGTGGTATAATTACATTCTAAATCATGCATATTGATATTATTGTTTTCTATTTTTTGTCTCACTTTGGGTTCCATCCTTCATATTCATCAGGGGCATGAAATCGTGATCTTGGTTTTTCTCTTGCATCTTTTATATCTCTTTAATAGGCCTATTTGCTTTCCACCTAGCAATACTTGAAGGAAATCTCAAGATGATGAAACTTGATCCCCTCGTTTAAATGTAGACATTCTTTTATCTTAACAAGCCTGCTTGGGAAGAGATTTGACTACCATGTTCAATTTCTTCTCCATCATTGAGAGGGTGCTGAGCTATGTTACATCCATTTTCGTCCTTACTAGAAGAACTTGAGTTGTACCAACAACATGAACCCATCCACATAAAAAAGGAGACCCCAAGAGGAAGGACATGCTCCATATCCATTCAATATCTCTCCTAGATTAGTAAAGGGATAAGATTGTTAGGTATGCATGGAATTTTGGTGTCTTGATTTTGTGGCTAGAAGAAATGAAGGATACCAAGATTGAGTAGTGATCCAATAAAATAAATGTTATTATAGAGAGCTTTTTTTTCTTTTTAAAGTGGTCCAAAAATTTTGAGAAGGCATATAATATATCGAAAGGAGTGTTGAGAAGGTTGGAGAACACATTAAGATTGGACTTGGTAAAGAAGTGCTTCTCTTACATCTCCACCTCCTTAAGATGAACCCTCATTATATCCCAATTGGCTTCTATCTGAAGGGGATCTTCCCAACTCCTTCTAGTGCAATTTATCTTTTTGGATGACATTGCAAGCGCTCCTTGCAACTTTCTAACAAAATCTATATGAGCTCACTATATGGAAGTTTCACAAATGGGTGATCAGAATGCATTTCATCGTGACCAAGCCCCTATGTATTTTATTAGAGTTCATATACTCATATTAATACTCTTTGTCATATACGCATACATATATACTCATACTGTTGATATATTTAGGTAGTGATGTGTGTGAACACTCTAGGATTGCCGGGGTACTTTTTTCCCTCTTCAGGAGGTTTTTTTCCCTCGGCTTGTACATACGCCTATTGCCCTAATGGGCTACTTATCTTTGTACATTCTCTAGTAATACATTCAGTATTGTGTGTTTGTGCTCCAAGCTCTTCTTCTTCCTTGTGCTGTTCGCGTGCTTCCGCAGACGTCTATCTCCAACAATTGGTATCAGAGCAGGTCGTCGCTTCTTCTAGGGTGCCGTCGACACTCCTCCGTTTGCAGTCTCAGATTCGCACGAAATTTGGTGAGCATACTCAGAGTGTTTCCGAGATCAAAACGGCTTCGCTTTGTGGTGCCGAAATCGCGATCTGAGCTCGTTTCGGCCTCCGAACGCACTATCGCAGCGCTTGTGCAGGCTATTTCTTCCTTTTGTGCCAAAGGTATATACCAGTTTATGTTTGCCAGTTTAAGCATCTCGAAGTCTGCTACAGGTCTAGCAGAACTCGTCTGGGCAGTTCTGTTCAACTTTTTGAGATACAGTCAATTTTCTGCATCAAGGTATTTTAGTCACCGGCCATGGCTGAAAGCAGTGATGTATTCCGTATGTTGGCTATTGAGGATAAGTTGGATGGTACCAACTACCCATTATGGGCTTATATGATGCGACATGTACTGGTTGCAAAAGGATTGTGGAACATTGTGCAGGGTGTTGAAAGATGTCCTGTTACACCTGTAACGACAAGTACTGCAAATACAGGTGTTGGAGCTGATGAAGATGGTGTCGAAGATGATATTCTGCAGATTCCTGTTCGTGCTGCTATTTCTGTTGCACCTACTGCAGAGCAGATTTGTTGGGATGGCAAAGATGCCCAGGCACATGCATTGATAGCTTTATCTGTCAAACGTGCCATTATTCCTCATATTCGCTCTTGCAGAACAGCAAAGGATGCTTGGGATACACTTACCACTTTGTACCAGGCTAGGAATGAGGCTCGTGTTGCTTACCTCCGAAAAGAGTTGGAGAGTGAGCACATGAATGAAGGTGATTCTATGGACAGTTTTCTTACAAAGATCAAAGACCTGAAGGAACAATTGATTTCTGCTGATGAGGTTATACCAGATAGCTCACTTGTGCAGACCGTTCTGAATGGTCTTCCTGATTCATATTAGAGTTTTGCCTCTACTCTTCGGTTGATGATGAAAGGCAATCTGAATGCCTTGTCATTTGAGGAATTAGTCTCTGTTCTATTGCAGGAAGATCAGTCTAGGCAGAACAGGTCCATTATGCGTGTTGCAGATCAAGCTTTCCTGGCTAGTCAGAAGGGCAAAGGAAAATGGAGCTCTTCTACTAGTAAGCAGAAATCTGCAAATGCTGCACAATCGAAGAACCAGGATAAAGATGAGAAGAAATCAGAAAAGCAGAAATTGTTTTGCAAGTACTGTAAAGGAAATGATCATACTGTAAAGAACTGTCCAAAACTGGCTGCTAAAGAGGCAAAGAAGAAAGAGGCTGGAATGGTTGTTGCAGAGGCCTCTACACCAAAAACAGAGTCTACAAATCTTGTGCAGGAAGAAGAATGGGCGTTTACTACTGTCTGCAGTTTTGACCCATCTTCTCATGATCAGTGCATGTCTGCAGTAGACTCAGATGTTTGGTACTTTGACAGTGGGGCGACCAAACATATTACCTCGCAGCGCAGTTTCTTCTCTTCACTCGAGCCTGCCCCTACAGGGAATACTGTCACATGCGCCAATAACTCCTCTTATCCTGTTATGGGAGTTGGTAAGATCATTCTGACTACTGCTGATGGTAGTTCTTTCACTTTGCCAGATGCTTTATTTATGCCAGGGATCAAAAACAACCTGTTATCAGTTTCTGCATTAGCCAAGATTGGCTTGGTTGTGAAATTCGTTGATGACAGGTGTACAGTCCATGATCTCTCAAATGGCGATGTGATTATTGCCTCTGGCATTTTATGTCATGGGCTGTATAAGATCATAGACTATGAAAGATCTGTGAATGATTCGGCATGTGCAGTTCATGATTCTTAGGCTATGTCGGATGCAAAGCTTTGGCATGCACGCTTTGGTCATCTGAATTTTGCTAGTTTGTTACGCCTGCAGAAATCTGAAATGGTGTCCTCTTTGCCCAAACTTGAGGCACCTGGAAAACATGTTTGTGAAAGCTGTATTTTGGGCAAAATGCAACGTTCTTCCTTTCCAAAAGATGGTTCAGTTCGGGCTACGCAGAAATTGCAGCTTGTACATAGTGATGTCTGTGGTCCTATGCAGACACCCTCTTTTGGAAATCACCTTTACTTCATGACTTTCATTCATGATTTTTCCAGGCATGCATGGGTATATCCACTCAAAGCAAAGTCCGAAGTGTTCATGTGCTTCAAACAGTTTTTGGTTTTGGCTAAAAATCTGTCAGCATGTAAAATGGGCACCCTCCGTTCTGATCGAGGGGGGGAATATATGTCTTCAGATTTTAATGCATTTCTGGCTGAACGTGGGATAAAACACTAGTGTACAGTGCCGTATACACAACAGAATGGAGTTGCTGAACGAAAGAACAGGTCACTCATGGAGATGGTGAGGTGCATGGTCAAAAGTCAAGCTTTACCACATAGTTTTTGGCTTGAGGTTGTCATGTGTGCAGCATATGTACTGAACAGGTGTCCCACTAAAGCGTTGCAGTCTATCACTCCATATGAGGCTTGGCATGACCGCAAGCCATCTGTTGCTCATCTACGTGTTTTTGGTTGTTTGGCATATGCATTAGTGCCTGAACAACATCGCAGAAAATTGGATGATAAGGTAGTAAAATGTATTTTTGTTGGGTACAGTTTTGAAAGTAAAGGCTATCGTCTGTATCATCCACAGACTAAACGCATTCTGGTTAGGCGTGATGTTGTCTTTGTGGAAGATGCTATTCAACCATTGCTTTCATGTACTAAGGAGACATCTGTTAGCTCCAAAGACATGTATGATACTTTGATGCCTCTTTTTACAGGTGGACAGGCTAGTGCTGGTCCTAATGAGGCAACTTCTCAGCCTTTGCAGGTTTCATATGATGATGCAAATCATTCCATTTCTGATGCAGATTTACATGATGCACTTGTTGATGAGAGAGCTGATATTGAGCAGGCAAAAACTATGCCAAAATGGCTGGTGCAGACTTTGCATGACAGCAAATTAGATGCACCTTTGTCATATCGTACTCGTTCAGGCTCTCATAGTGCCTCCTTTGCATCAGATTGCTATGCTATGGCTGCATCTAGTCTCTGTGATGAGAATGAGCCTGTTTCTTTTGATGAAGCACAAAATTCAGAAAATTAGATGGCTGCTATGCAATCTAAATATGATGCTATAATGAAGAATGGTACATGGTCTTTATGTGACTTGCCTCCTGGCAAGAAGGCCATTGGCACTAAGTGGGTATACAAGCTGAAGCGTAAACCTGATGGTACAATTGACAGGTATAAGGCTAGGCTTGTTGCAAAGGGTTATGCATAGGAAAGAGGCATTGATTTTGATGAGACCTTTGCACCTACATGCCGTATGACTACTGTTCGGAGCATTTGTGCACTTGCAGCCCATCATGGTTGGAATGTACATCAGTTGGATATTAAAACAGCATTTCTGAATGGTCACTTGCATGAAAAAGTGTATGTTTTTCAGCCCCGTGGCTTTGTGCAGAAAGGGCATGAAAACCAGGTTTGCAGGTTAAAGAAGGCATTATATGGTTTAAAGCAAGCACCACGTGCTTGGTATGAGAAGATACATGCCTATCTGATTGCACATGGTTTTGAGAACAGTCCAGCTGAAAGCACCTTATATGTTAAACGTGCTAATGGTGTGCTTTTGATCATTGTTGTCTATGTTGATGACATGCTGCTCACTGGTCCTATTGAGACACATATTGCTGATTTTAAGGCTGATTTGCATGCCTCATTTGAGATGTCTGATTTGGGGCATTTGCATCACTATTTGGGCATTCAGTTTATGCACGTTGATGGTGGAATGGCTTTGTGTCAAACGAAATATATTGACACATTATTGCAGCATTTTGGCCTTGAAGACTGTAAGCCTATTGCCACTCCTATGGAGACAGGTTTACGATTGAGTCTTCATGATGTTGGAGATGCATTTGATGCTGTTCTCTATCAGCAGGCTGTTGGATGCTTGATTTACTTATGCATTACTCGGCCAGATATTCAGTTTGTTTTCTCACAGATGAGCAGGTTTATGCATTGCCCAGGAGTCACGCATTGGAAAGCGGTTAAGCGCATCTTTCGCTACTTGAGTGGTACTCGGCTACTTGGGTTGTTTTATCCCAAGGGGGGATCACTACCGCCAGATTTGCATGCTTTTTCTGACTCAGATTGGGTTGGTTGCTATGACACTCGTGTGTCCACCAGTGGTTTTTGCTTCATGGGTGGTAGCTCATGTATATCTTGGTTGAGCAAGAAGCAACCTACTGTGGCCACTTCCAGTTGTGAGGCTGAGTATAGGGCAGCTTTCACAGCGACTGTTGAGTGTGTGTGGCTCAGACGCCTTATGGCTGATTTGGGTGTTGGCCAGTCTTTTGCCACCACCATCTTCACTGACAGTCAGAGCACATTGGCAGTTGCGAGGAACCCTGTGTTCCATGCTCGCACTAAGCACATTGAGGTGCATTATCACTATGTCAGGGAGAGGTTCTCTGCTGGGGAGATCAGCTTGGCATATGTGCCCACACAGGAGAACATTGCAGACCTTTTCACGAAGGCTCTACCTAGGGAGAAGTTTGAAGCTTTCCGCAAAGCTTTGGGCTTACTTCCTTTTGTGGAGTGATTTCCACATAGCTTGGCACTTCCTTATACATGAGTGCCAGCTCCTTGTTCACCGCATCACTCCTAGGGGGGATTTGTTGATATATTTAGGTAGTGATGTGTGTGAACACTCTAGGACCACCGGGGCACTTTTTTCCCTCTTTAGGAGGTTTTTTCCCCCGGCTTGTACATATGCCTATTGCCCTAATGGGCTACTTATCTTTGTACATTCTCTAGTAATACATTCAGTATTGTGTGTTTGTGCTCCAAGCTTCTTCTTCTTCCTTGTGCTGTTCGCGTGCTTCCGCAGACGTCTATCTCCAACACATACTTATCTTAAAAGTCAATAAAAATCTCCTACTAAAGGCCAACATGGCACATATGGTGAATGGAGAAAAAATAAAGAATGACAAAGGGTATCTGACTCTGGGTGTATGACTTATATCTCCAACTTGAGAGGCATGTTACACAATGTACAAGGGACTCTGCAAGAAACAAGCGTTTTTAGTGGGAATTCTGACTTTGACATAGAAACTAATATAAAAAACCAGGAAAAATCTTCTTCTAAAGGCCCACATGGCTCACATGGAAAAGGGAGAAAAAATAAAGAATGACAAAGGGTATCTGACTCTGGGTATATGACTTATATCTCCAACTTGACAGGCATGTTACACAATGTACAAGGGACTCTGCAAGAAACAAGATCAAATGATCCCCATGAAGTAACAATCGTGTGTAAAGCTATTTTTGGTAGAGCCTTTGTCAATGAATTAGCTAGGTAATCTTGCATATGAAGCATCTAAGCTAAATACATTCACTGAATAATGAATTCTCATACCAAGTTCACATTTAATATCTTCCACATCTTTCATATCAAAAGTTTGACTCAACTTTGTCTTCAAGAGAGATAAGCCTTTTTTTTTTTTTGCTCTCAATTTTTTTTTGAAGTTAATTTTCTTTTTTCTTTTCAATGCTATTTATATTCAATCCTTAACTCTTTTTCTCGCAAGCCCATTTCATTAGAAGAGAAAGTTTACATTTTAAACACTATCAAAATTGTATACTTCTCATTCGACTGATCAGAAGATTTGAATAAAGTAAAGATTCCAATTCCTTGGGATACATCTTTTTCTCAAGATCTTCCATACATCCCTATTTAGTAACTACATGACTCATTCGTACAATTCAAAAGTGTGTGAATTTTAATTATTCATTTTTTTAATCTTTGCAGCCATGTTAGATCTAATCGATGAGGCACAGTGGCTAAAATCACCCTTGAGATGTCCTTCTAGATAGTTTTTCCTAAATAGTGTGCATGGAAGTAGCACATATTTGAAGAGATGAATGAGGCTTTAAGAAAATGGTGTTGTAAAGCTTTATGGGGCCACATACATACTTAGCATCCCTAGGAATTATGACCATAGTTTGAGAATCTGATTGTTCATGTTTGAAAAGCTTGTGGAAAACCAAAATTCATGTTAAAATAGGACTATGAAACTCAATTAGAGAGAAGAATTTCCTCATAAAATTGTTGGTTCATCATAACATGATAGTGGGGAGTGCATGGATGGAGAGATCCACCTACAAATTATTTAAGGATTGAGCCCCATTGTACATATACTGTTGAGCCAAGTTCCTACTAATTGGATTCCATTCCTACTCACTTAACGTTCATTTTTTCTTGTATTCTTTGTTTCTACCGTATTTCTATCCTCTATGTGTGTGACTTCTCTCATTTCCTATCCATAATCCAACTAATTTTCTATCAAGTTTGAGAGAGATCCTCCTTCCCCTTTCCTTACAAGGTAATAAGATTGCAATAATTTCTTTATGGTATCAAAGGTTGCATAATTCTTACAAGTGTTAGTTGTTCATATTCTTGTTATCATCTCTCTTCTAGAGTATCTTGATCACAACTCTGTTCAAGCATCTTTGGAGGATACCAAACTTGACGGATTCCTCCTCAAGGTAATGAGAAAGCACATCAAGTAGGGTTTGAGGAGATTGATCATGAGGCCACCCAGTCGTGAGCTCTTAAAACCAACAAAGATCAATAAATTCACCTTTTCTTTCTTGATGCAATCCTTACATTCACTTTTCAAAGTAAACAAAGAGTCAAGTGTGCTACAATTAGTTTCTAAATCATGCACATTGATATCATTGTTTTCTATTTTTTTCTCACTTTGGGTTTCATCTTTCATATTTATTAGGGGCATGAAATCGTGATCTTGGTTTTTCTCCTACATCTTTTATATCTCTTTAGTAGGCCTATTTTCTTTCCACCTAGCAATACTTGAAGAAAATCTCAAGATGATGAAACTTGATCCCCTCTTTTAAATGGAGACATTCTTTTATCTTAACAAGCCTTGGGAGGAGATTTGACCTACCATGTTCAATTTCTTGTCCATCATTGAGAGGGTGGTGAGCTATATTATATCCATTTTGGTCCTTACCAAATGAACTTGAGTTGTACAAACAACATGAACCCATCCACATAAAGAAGGAGACCCCAAGAGGAAGGACATGGTCCATATCCATTCAATATGTCTCCTAGATTAGTAAAGGGATAAGATTGTTAGGTATGCATGGAATTTTGGTGTCTTGATTTTGTGGCTAGAAGAAATGAAGGATACCAAGATTGAGTAGTGATCCAATAAAATAAATGTATAGAGAGTTTTTTTTCTTTTTAAAGTGGTCCAAAAAATTTGAGAAGGCATATAATGTATCGAAAGGAGTGTTGAGGAGGTTGGAGAACACATTAAGATTGGACTTGGTAAAGAAGTGCTTCTCTTATATCTCCACCTCCTTAAGATAAACCCTCATTATATCCCAATTGGATTCTATCTGAAGGGGATCTTCCCAACTCCTTCCAGTGCAATTTATCTTTATGGATGATATTGCAAATGCTCCTTGCAACTTTCTAGTGAAGTCTATATGAGCTCACTATATGCAAGTTTCACAAATGGGTGATCCGAATGCATTTCATAGCTGACCAAGCCCCTATGTATTATATTAGAGCTCATATACTCATACTAATACTCTTTGTCATATACGCATACATATACTCATATTTATCTTAAAAATCAATAAAAATCTCCTACTATAGGCCCAACATGGTACATATGGTGAATGGAGAAAAAATAAAGAATGACAAAGGGTATCAGAGTATGAGTATATGACTTGTGAGGAAAAACATAGAGAACTAGAGAACATAGATTACAAGTCCATTATATGCAAGTTTCATAATTTTCTGGTCCCAATGCAATTCGTGGATGAACAAAGAACTATGTGTTTTATTATAGCATACATATACAAGATTTTTTAGTGGTAATTTGGACTCCGACATAGAAACTAATATAAAAAACAAGTAAAAATCTTTTGCTAAAGGGCAACATGGCTCATATGGAAAAGGGAGAAAAAAATAAAGAATGAAAAATGGTATCTGACCATGCGTATATGACTTATATCTCCAACTTGATAGGCATGTTACACAATGTACAAGGGACTCTGCAAGAAACAAGATCAAATGATCCCTATGAAGTGACAATTGTGTGTAAAGCTATTTTTGGTAGAGCCTTTGTCAATGAATTAGCTAGATAATCTTGCATATGAAGCATCGCAACTAAAATACATTCAATGACTAAGAAGTCATGAATAAAGTGATATCCTATCTCAATATTCTTGGTCTTTGCATGATAGATTGGATTCTTAGCCACTGAATAACACTATGACTATCACTGAGTACATCAAGTAAATACTAAAATGGTATGTCCATGCCACATGCCAATCTAGAAAGACACAATGCTTCCATACATGCCGCATTGGGTGAAAGATAGTCTACTTTTGTATTGAAATTAGTTATATGTTCTTGAAGATGGGAACCCTAAGGAATAACACCACTTATGAAGTGAAATGATCCAACATTATAGACTTTTTACTGTCTATATAACTAACATAGTCAGTGCTTGTGTATCCAAAAATGGGTGCATCATCTCTACCAAAATTTGACACACATCCTTAGTGCCACTCTAACATATCAATATTATTTTTATAGAATCCCAAATGCTTCTTCCAAGGATTCAAAAATATATCCACTCACAACTCCCACTCCAAATGCAATGACTTGTTTGCTAGCTTCCATAGCATACATAAGAACAAAGATGATGAACAAATAAGAATACTTGGCCATGAATTCCTTCTCTTCATTAGATTTGGGAGCATCATTCTTGCTTAGCTTCACATATGTAGGCAATGGTGTAATCAATGCTTTTCCACCATGTATATTGAATCTTTAAAGTGCATTTGTTACGTATTGACTCTAAGACAAGTATATACATGTCTTAATACTATCATAATGAATTCTCATACCAAGTATATGTTGGAACAAACCAATCACAAATTGGTGATTACAAAGAGCTTGAAGCAAGCTTATGCTCAGACTGAAGTGGAAGAAGACACTTGAGGAAGTGAAGAGATCTCAGAAGTGAAGCTTGTATACATATGTATATTATAGTTGGAAACTCTTGTATTTTGAGTATACATAATCCTTAGGATGATAAGGAGTAATGTAATAGATGTGGGATAAGTCTAGAACCATATGTATATAAGTCAATGATGTAAAGAAATACATATGAGAGTCATTAGAAGACAAGTGTCATAGAGATAGATGTGAAGAGAGTCATCTTCAGAAAATAGCGACAGGTATTTTGAAGATTTCTCTCAGTCTGATCATGTGGATCAGAAATCCTTTTGTAGAAATCTAATCTAGAAGCTAATGAAGCTATGTTCAAAGTTTCATGGTCTAATTCCTCTTCTAGTGTGAGAATAATCAATAGGAACATTTGTATGTAGAATCTGCAGATAGACTTCTTAGAGTCGCGCACTTTTCCATGTCAATGTTTTGCTTAGATCTCAATGCATAGTGTAAAGTTTTTAATGAGTGAGCATTCAAAATCTAAGTTAGAAGGAAAGGAAGCTATGGTTAAAAGCATTTAGCAAAATGGGATCTGTGCTATGAGAAATCAACTTAAGAAGTTAACCATGTCAAAGTCGCCATTTCTGGAAGATAGTTTTTGACATATCTTTGATCTTAAGGATCAAATTAAAGTTTTAATGATTCTTTTGAAGAACTAATGGTTGCTATGATTGTGCAAAGGTAGTGTGGAGATTTTTGCATCATTGGGTTGAAGAAATCTGAAGATATGTGCAGGTATTGAAGTCAATTTCTGAAGCAGACTTTGTGAAGAAGGAATTTCTTCACTCAGAGAAGTGCTAGTGGAAGTTTTGATAAATGAAGACAATATTTGTGTAAAGTTTGATCCATAACTGATATAGAAGTGTTCTTAGATCCGTATAGATCAAACCTTTGGAGATTAAGAGGTCTCCAACAATGGTATGAGAGCTGAAGGTGCAATACAAGTGAAGTAAAGACATTGAAAGTCCCGAGTGCTGCAGATATTGAAGTTCCTTCTATTTGAAGGTGGACAAGGACAAATTCTTGAAGATAACTTGCAGAAGTATAAAGTATGAGTTCAAAGGATAAAAAAGGATTGAAGCTTCATATCAAAGGTACACTTTATTATCATAAATCATAGTAATTGCAGACATAGAAGATCAAAGATGGGAGAAAGCTTGCAGATTGATAAGCTAGATAGGGAGAACTATCCAGCTTCGTCCATGAGGATGGAGGCACACCTCATGAGCAAAGATTTGATGGCATTCATTACAGGAGAAGAAGAAAAGCCTGAGTTTGCAGATCCTAGTATTCCAACTAGCAAAGAGCTTGCAGATTTGAAGACCTGGATGAGAAAGGATGCTCAAGCTAGGAGCATAATTTACATGGTTGTAAATGATTATCTTCTACCTCACATGAGAGGATTGGAAAGTGCAACAGATGTGTGGAATGCTTTGGAAGAGCATTTCCAAAACACAACCAAGTCTAGGAAGTCCTCATTATGGGCTGCGTTCACAACTTTCAAGAAGAAAAGCTCACAATCAATTTCTGATTATGTGGCAAGGATGAAGGATATTGCAGATAGCTTGGGAGCAGTAGATGAAGATATTGAAGAGGATAAGTTGTTAAGGCAAATACTTATAGGTCTGAGAGGAGATGAGAAGTGGAAGCCTTTCATATTGTCCATAGAATTGTCACTAGATCACTTTACTCTTGATCTTAATCAATTTCTAGGACACATGCTAACTTTTGAGCTGGACATTAAGGGAGACAATGATAGGAGTCCAAGTCAAGCTATGTACTCCAAGGACAAGAAAAAGAATGGCAAAGGGAAGCACTCAAATGATGATGAAGGATCTTCAAGTCAAGCTAACTTTACAAAAGGAAAGATGAACTTCAGAGGTAAAGGAAGAGGAGGTAAGAACAAAGACAATACTAAAGCTTGTTGGATTTGTGGTAGAACCAATCATTTGGCAAATGATTGTTGGTATAATAATCAAAATGGTGGAAGCAATAATTAGAGTTTTAATCAAAGAGATAGAGGAGGAAGAAACCAAAGAGGCAACTTCATAGGAAGAGGTGGTAGGATATCATATGCTAGAGGAGGTGGAAGAAGTTTTCAACCTCAGTCCTACAACAAGAATTATTATAACTATGCATTAGATTAGAAGGATGATATGACTCTTATCTTGAATGCAACTCATGAATCAGTAGGAGAAGATCAAAGGGTGTTTTATATTGACTCAGGATGTAGCAATCATCTGAGTGGCAATATATCCTTGATGATTGATATGGAAGCAAAGGTGAATGGACATACAGTTCAAACAGGTGACAATACTAAGCATAAGGTGGAAAGTATTGGATCAGTGAAGACAAAAAATGGACGTACACTCTTAATCAAGGTACTTTATGTTCCTACTATTCCTAAAAACTTGATAAGTGTAGGGCAAATTGTGGAGAAGGGATATGAAGGCGGTGTTTATGTGCAAGATCCAAATCAGGGATATAGAAACATAATTGCAGGTAAAAAGAAAGGAAGGTTGTTTACTCTCAAAGTCCAAGGTAATGTGGGACATGCTCTATTTACTGATGGAAGTCAAAAGATGTCTGAATTAGACCTATGGCATAAAAGATTAGGTCATTTCAATGAGAGAGCTATGAAGGAAATGTCAAGGAATGATGTGGTGCTTGGTTTGCCAAAAGTTGAAGGGCAACATATGGTGTATAAGTGTGAAGCTTGTCAATTAGGTAAAGCACACAAAAGTTCATACAATAAATCAGGATACAAGTATTCAAATATGCTTGAATTGATTCATACAGATGCGTGGGGTCCTTCAAGGGACTATAGCATAAAGGGATCCAGATATTATGTGTTGTTTGTTGATGATGCAACCAGATGGATTACTTTATATGTAATCAAGGACAAATCAGAAGTGTTCAAGACATTCAAGCATTATCATGCTTATGCAGAAAGGATTACAAGACAAAAGCTGAAGAGGTTGAGATCAAATGGAGGGGGAGAGTATTTCTCTAAAGAGTTTGATGATTATTTGTGGAATGCAGGTATAAAAAGAGAAGTAACTTGCAGGTACTCTCCTCAACAGAATGGATTTGCAGAAAGAAGAAATAGAACTCTTGTAGAATTTGCAAGAGCAATGATGAAGGAAAAGAATTGTCCAAATTACTTGTGGGCAGAAGCTATCAACACTGCAACATACCTTGTGAATAGGTTACCTTGTAAAGCATTGGAGGGAAGAACTCCTTATGAAGCATGGTGAGGTAAGAAACATACTCTTGATCATTGTAAGGTATTTGGATGTTTAGAATATGCTTATGTTCCTTCACAATTGAGACATAAGTTAGAACCCAAAGCAGAGAAGTATATGTTTATTGGGTATGATGATAGACAGATGGGTTACAGATTGTGGAGTCCATCCACAAAGCAATTTCTTGTTACCAAAGATGTTACATTTGATGAGGAATGTACATGGTATACAGGGTCAACAAATGAGTATGCAGATGTTAAAGAAATACAAAGGAAAGGAAAGACAAAAGTAAGTGTGTATGAAGAAGATATTGATTATGTTGATTGTAAAAGTAAATTGCAGGATAATGTTGAAGATGGGCCAAGATTTGATCTAGATTCAAATGTGGCTGAGACTTCAAGAAGCGCAGAGATGCAAGAAGAGTATGATGCTCTACTTGAAAATGAAACATGGGAATTAGTGCCAAGACCAAAGAAGCAGAAGATCATTGGATGTAAGTGGGTGTATAAAACAAAAAGGTTTGCAGATGGTAAGGTGTCTAGATACAAGGCTAGACTTGTGGTCAAAGGTTATGCCCAAACTTATGGGGTAGATTATGATGAAACCTTTAGTCCTGTTGCTAAGATGTCTACAATTAGATCCTTAATTGCTATTGTTGCTTGTGAAGGATGGAAGCTATCACAATTAGATGTTCATGGATTCAGTTGGATCAGATTATGTGTGTAAGCTCAAGAGAGCATTGTATGGGTTGAAGCAGGCTCCAAGAGCATGGAATTACATGCTTGTTAAGTTCTTGAATGAATGTGGATTTCAAGCATCAAAGGCAGATAGTAGCTTGCTAGTGAAGGCAAGTGAAAATGGATACATTTACATGTGTATTTATGTTGATGATATTATTGTCACAGGTACAGATGCTCAAGGAATTAATGAACTTAAGAAGCAAATAGAAAAGGAGTTTAAGATAAGTGATTTGGGAAACTTATCTTATTTCTTAGGAATGCAGATTGTATATAATCAACATGGAGTATATGTTCCACAAGAGAGATACTTGAAGAATCTTTTGATTAAATTCAACATGGAGGATTGCAAGCCTTCAAGCACACCATTGCAAATAAATCATAAGTTGAGCAGGTATGGAGGTGAAGAATTTAATGACATGAAGAAATATCAGAGTTTGGTAGGTAGTTTAATCTATGCTACCTTGACAAGGCCAGATCTATCATATGTAGTAGGTGTGTTATCACAATTTATGCATTGTCCAAAGAAGACTCATTGGATTGCAGCTCAAAGGGTACTCAGATATATCAAAGGAACCCTAAGTGAAGGTCTATATTATGGATTTACTTCTGATACAAGAATCAAAGTATTTAGTGATGCAGATTGGGCAGGTGATTCAGATGATAGAAGGTCTACTCATGGGTATCTCTGTTATATTGGAGATAAGTTAGTTTCTTGGTGCTAAAAGAAGCAACATACAGTTGCTTTGTCATCTACAAAAGCTGAATATAAAGGAATGGTAGAGGCTGCAAAAGAAGTAATATGGTTAAAGATCTTGTTGAAGAGTTTTGGAACTGATCAGAGTACTCCAATTATTTTTGGAGACAATATGAGTTCATTGTATTTGGCAGCTAACCCTATTTTTCATGCTAGGACTAAGCATATAGAGATTCAGTATCATTTCTTGAGCGAAAAGGTACTTGACAAAGAGATTGAAGGGATGTATACTCCAACAAAAGAACAAGTTGCACATATGATGACAAAAAGCTTGGATGGACCTAAGCTACAAAGATTCAAGGAGATGGCAGGAGTGAAGAAGAATGGAATAATCACAATTAGTGATTGAGGGGGAGCTGTTGGAACAAACCAATCACAAATTGGTGATTACAAAGAGCTTGAAGCAAGCTTATGCTCAGATTGAAGTGGAAGAAGACACTTGAGGAAGTGAAGAGATCTCAGAAGTGAAGCTTGTATACATATGTACATTATAGTTGGAAACTCTTGTAAAATGAGTATAGATAATCCTTAGGATGATAAGGAGTAATGTAATAGACGTGGGATAAGTCTAGAACCATATGTATATAAGTCAATGATGTAAAGAAATACATATGAGAGTCATTAGAAGACAAGTGTCATAGAGATAGATGTGAAGAGAGTCATCTTCAGAAAATAGCGACGCGTATTTTGTAGATTTCTCTCAATCTGATCATGTGGATCAGAAATCCTTTTGTACACATCTAATCTAGAAGCTAATGAAGCTATGTTCAAAGTTTCATGGTCTAATTCCTCTTCTATTGTGAGAATGATCAATAGGAACATTTGTATGTAGAATCTGCAGATAGACTTCTTAGAGTCGCGAACTTTTCTGTGTCAATGTTCTGCTTAGATCTCAGTGCATAGTGTAAAGTTTTTAATGAATGAGCATTCAAAATCTAAGCTAGAAGGTAAGGAAGCTATGGTTAAAAGCATTTAGCAAAACGGGATCTATGCTGTGAGAAATCAACTTAAGAAGTTGACCATGTCAAAGTCGCCATTTTTTGACATATTTTTGATCTTAAGGATCAAATTAAAGTTTTAATGATTCTTTTGAAGAACTAATGGTTGATATGATTGCGCAAAGGTATTGTGGAGATTTGTGCATCATTGGTTTGAAGAAATCTGAAGATATGTGCAGGTATTGAAGTCAATTTCTGAAGCAGACTTTCTGAAGAAGGAATTTCTTCACTCAGAGAAGTGCTAGTGGGAGTTTTGATAAATGAAGACGATATTTGTGTAAAGTTTGATCCATAACTGATATAGAAGTGTTCTTAGATCAGTATAGATCAAACCTTTGGAGATTAAGAGGTCTCCAACAGTATACATTTAACATCTTCCAAATCTTTCATATCAAACGTTTGACTCAATTTTGTCTTCAAGAGGATTGAATATAAATAGCATTGAAAAGAGAAAAGAAAATAAACCTCAAAAAAATTCAGAGCAAAAAAGCAAGCCCATTTCATTAGAAGAGAAATTTTACATTTTAAACACTATCAAAATTGTATACTTCTCATTTGAGTGATTAGAAGATTTGAATAAAGGAAACATTCCAATTCCTTGGGATACATCTTCATCACAAGACCTTCCATATATCCCTATTTAGTAATTACATGACTCATTCGTACCATTGAAAACTCTATTGATTTTAATTATTCGTTTTTTTAATCTTTGTAGTCATGTTTGATCTCAATCCATAAAGCATAGTGGCTAAAATGGCCCTTGATATGTCCTTGTAGATAGGTTTTCCTAAACAGTGTGCATGGAAGTAGCACATATTTGAAGAGATGAATGAGGCTTTAAGAAAATGTTGTTGTAAAGCTTTATGGGGGCACATACACCCTTAGCATCCGTAGGAATTATTACCATAGTTTGAGAATCTGATTGTTCATGTTTGAAAATCTTGTGGAAAACCAAAATTCAAGTTAAAATAGGATTGTGATACTCCATAAGAGAGAAGAATTTCCTCATAAAATTGTTGGCTCATCATAACATGATAGTGGGGAGTGCATGGATGGAGATATCGACCTATAAGTTATTTAAGGTTTGAGCCCCATTGTACATATACTCTTGAGATGCGTTCCTACTAATTTGATTCCATTCCTGCTCACTTAACGTTCATTTTTTCTAGTATTCTTTGTTTTTACCTTGTTTGTATCCTCTATGTGTGTGATTTCTATCATTTCCTATCCATAATCCAACTAATTTTCTATCAAGGTTGAGAGAGGTCCCCCTTCCCCTTTCCTTATAAGGTAATAAAGTTACAATAATTTCTTTATGGTATCAAAGGTGCATAATTCCTGAAAGAACCTAGAGAAGCTTGTAGAAGGTAGAAAAGTGTGTTTCGAAGCGATGAATTTTGGTCTAGCCAACCAGCACAAGAGCAGCCCTTGTGCTTATGGAGACTCAAATAGACCTTATAGGCATGTGATAAGTGCAAATAAATTCACTATGTACTTTGGAGCATCAAGGAGAAGAAGTCGATACAAAACAAATAGGTTTGAACGTCGACTAGCTCAAAAAACTTACTATTTATGGAAGAGACAATGAACTTCAAATGCCCATAGCGATCAATGTGATTACAGTTAGAAAAAATCCTTTTATGGGAGTGATACACGTAGGGTTTAGTGTATAGAAAGCACAAATTTGTAAGGAATAAGCAAACTATGCTATAGGAATGAATCAGACATTCATCGGTGGTACTTCCTATTTTTTAGGAATATGTAGAGATTGACCCCGAGATAGAAAAACTGTAATTTCTCTTAATATACTAAGAGAAATGCTATGAAAATGTATAACCTTAATTTGGACATTGATACCTTTCCAATGAGCCATCTTTCACTCATTTTGGAGCTCTGTAGAGAGAGCAACAGCCTCTCCAAGATTACTATTGGCGAAGAAGATGATGCAGAAAATTGAAGGAGCAAGACACTAATGGTCACAAGTGTATGTATATTGCTTCCATGTAATGTAAAAGTGATTTCAAGTCTTTATATAGACTCTAGGAGTGTTCCAAGACTTCTACAAGTGGATTTTGAATTCAAATGAAGGTGGGAATGGCTATTGGAGGGAATCAATTCACTTTCCTACAATCTAGGAAAAGTGAAGATCTAGTTTGATCTATTTTTAGGCAACTCAACCACCACAAATTCGTGGGATTTAGTCTCTATCTTTTTACTTTTACATTTGTAAATCTGAAAGCTTTTACAATGGTAAAAGATCCATGGAAAATCTTTTTTAAAAAAGTACAATAAGTGAGCATAAATAAAAGAACTCTCCAATAGATATTCTTTCGACACGATAGCCTTTGATGCAGATCGAATCCACCTCAAGCATAGTGTTAGCTTGATGTTCCAACAATTCCTACAAGTGTTAGTTGTTGATATTCACGTTATCATCTTTCTTCTAGATGATCCAGATCACAACTCTGTTCAAGCATCTTGGGAGAATACTAAACTTGATTGATTCCTCCTCAAGCTAATGAGAAAGCACATCAAATAGGGTTTGAGGGGATTGATGAGGCCATACAGCCCCGAGCTCTAAAAACCAACATAGATTAGTGAATTCGCCGTTGCTTTCGTGATCCAATCCTTTCATTCACGTTTTCAAGAGTCAACTGTGGTACAATTACTTTTTAAATCATGCATAATGATATCACTGTTTTCTATTTTTGTCTCACTTTGGATCCTAGAAAATCCTAAGTACATTCACACACATTAGTATGAAAATATATCACTTTGGGTCCCAAAAAATCCTAAGTAAATTCACACACATTATCAGCCTTAGATTTAGTAATATTCTTCTTATTAGGACCATAGAATAGCATAGCATCAAGATATACAACAATTATGAGAACTATATTATTTTCTTGGTTAGCATATAAGACGCTCTCTGTTGGACTTTCCTTAAACACATGTGCTAGCAAGTAGGCATGTATCTTTTCACACAAAGCATGTGGTGCTTACTTCAAGACATACAATGAAAACTTTGTTTACATGCCCTTACTACACGAAACCACGAGGCTAGAATCCATACTCTTCTTCATGTACGTCACCAATGAGGAATACATTTTTAATGTCCAACTTATATACATTGCAAGCATGATGAGCTAGAAGTGAATGCTATGAGTGATTTTTATTTGACATATGGGAGCAAAAGTCTCATCAAATTTAATTCCTTTCTCTTAACCATAAACTTTGGGAACAAGCCTAGCCTTATACTTATCAACTATTCCATCAAGCTTACATTTCAACTTGTATATTCATTTAGTGGTTATGGACTTTTTTCTAGGAGGCTACTCACATAAAGAACAAGTATGGTTCTCCATAACGGAATCAAATTTTGATTTCATAACAATCATTCAGTTTTTTTATTTATGTGCTTCATCAAAAGAGTCAGGATCATTCTCATCGTTACAAAGACAAGAGACAATCATTACATAACAATCTCATGCAAAAGAAGCATTATAAGATCCTGAAAGAGTACAATGTTGCAGAGATTCATCTAGTTTTCTATCTTTAAAAGCTACACTTGCCATTTAGGCATAGTTTTTGCCTTTTCAATATAAGCTCTCTCATCACTAAGTGCATCATTCAAATTTTCATCACAAATAGAATGAATCGCATTACCCTTTGAAACCTTTAAAGGCTAAGAAATAACCTCATGACTAAGAGAGACAATCGAATGTCCACCTATAAAACGAGGTAGAAAAGTGGTTTTAAATGGATACAACCCATGCATACTTGGAAAAGTCACGAATCAAGGTAAAAAACGGTAAGTGATTATCAAATGAAGGCATCTGCATAAAACCACATCGATTAGTATCAATAAGTTGTAGTTTATGAGTTTCTTTGACTGAATCACTTTTGGGGAAGGAAGAATTCTGCATTTTACCCAACATAGAGCCTTGAAAAACATTCTTGCAAGGTGCCTCACGTTTGGGTAAACACGACACCATTTCAAATTTCTTCAAGTGAAGCAAACTAGCAAAAAAATTAGGTGATCAAAATGTGCATGCCAAAGTTTCACATCTAAAATAGCTTAAGAATCTTGAAGTGCACCTGTAAAATCCTTTAAAAAAATTCCAAAATTTGTGAGCTTATATAGCCCAGGAAATAGCATTTCATTTGCAATGATTTTTCATCATGGGAGGGATCATGAGTTGTACATATTTTATCAATAAGTTAACTATGATGTTTTTTTTCTAATCATGACATTGAAAACATATTCTTTTCTATCTCTTGTACATATAAAGTTTCTAATAAAGTAAATATGCTTCCATTGAAACATTAATAATAATCATCCCACCTCTATATGATAAGAGGAGTTATTGGCACATGTGAAAATATTCCGTATAGGATCAAGCTCAAGTGAAGTGAAGGAAATGCGCTTCGCAGAAATATATCTAGTTGCACCACTCTCAAAATAACAAAAAACTTAAGTCCACTAGAGACATTCAATGTTCATGCAAAGATGAATCATAGCTGAAAAGAGTGGTAAATCTCCATGTTTAATTTTGAAGAAGAGTAGTAGACTCAATTTTAGGAGTTGAGGGCTCCACAATAACCATTTCAACCTCTTTCTTCTTATTTTCTTTTGTAGCTAGTTTAGAACAAATCTTATTGACATGATTATTTACCTTATAGTACTTGAAAGATTAATTTTTTTATTTTTTGTTTTCTTATCATCTTTATCTTCCTTCTTTGACTATGCAACATTAGCAGATTTGTTCTTACTAGTAGATGAACTAGATTTGACTTTGCCTTTGTATTAGCTTAGAAAGCTTGTTCTCAAACATGTAGAATTTACCTATTTTATCTAGATTGATCTTCCTAAACCAAAATAGAGATTAAATCCTCAAAAGTTAAAGAATTTGGATTGCCTTTCATCATTAAATTAAGAGTAGGATCCAAAATCTAATAAAAACCTAGAATACCATTAGAATAGTATGCACAAGTGAACTATCTAGAAAGATTTCATCTACGAAAATCAAGTACTTTTTCATGTCCTTGATCTTTGTCAAAATGTTTCCATTGAATCTCATTCATTCATATTCTCACTCTCTAAGTACTTTCAAAGTTAAGCAACATGAGCATCATTTCTTGCATCATATAATGTGTTGGAGTTAGACATCTACAGAAGCACATGAGCAACACAAGGAAGAAGAAGAAGCTTGGAGCACAACACATAGTACTGAATGTATTACCACTAGAGTGTACAAAGATAGGTAACCCGTTAGGGCTATAGGTGTATATACAAGCTGAGGTAAAAAAACCTTCTAAAGAGCAAAAAAGGTGGCCCGATAGTCCTAGTGTGTTCACACACATCACTATCAAAATATATCAACAAATCCCCCCCTAGGAGTGATGCGGTGAAAAAGGAGCTCGCACTCATGTATAAGGAAGTGACACGCTAAGTGGAATCAATCCACAAAAGGAAGTAAGCCCAAAGCTTTGCGGAAAGCTTCAAACTTCTCCCTAGGCAGAGCCTTCGTGAAAAGTTCTGCAATGTTCTCTTGCATGGGCACATATGCCAAGCTAATCTCTCAAGCAGAGAACCTCTCCCTGACATAATGGTAATGCACCTCAATGTGCTTAGTGCGAGCATGGAGCACAGGGTTCCTCACAACTACCAATGTTCTCTGATTCTCAGTGACGATGGTGGTGGCAGAAGATTGAGCAACACCCAAATCATCCATAAGGCATCTGAGCAACACACACTCAATAGTCGCTGTGAAAGCTGCCCTATACTCAGCCTCATAAGTAGAAGTGGCCATAATAGGCTGCTTCTTGCTCAACCAAGATATACATGAGCTACCAAGCATGAAGCAAAAGCCACTAGTGGGCACATGAGTGTCATAGCAACCAGACCAATCAGAATTAGAAAAAGCATGTAAATCTCGCAGTAGTGATCCTCCCTTGGGATAAAACAATCCAAGTGGACGGGTTCCACTCAACTAGTGAAAGATGTGCTTAACCGCCTGCCAATGCTTAACACGTTGGCAATGCATAAACCTGCTCATATGTGAGACAACAAACTGAATATCTGGTTGAGTAATGCATGAGTAAATCAAGCATCCAATAGCCTGCTAATAGAGAACAATGTCAAATGCATCTATAGCATCATGAAGACTCAATCATGAACCTGTCTCCATAGGAGTGGCAATAGGTTTATAGTCTTTAATGCCAAAATGCTACAATAATGTGTTAATATATTCCATTTGACACAGTTATTTGGCCATCAACTTGCATAAACTAAATTCCCAAATAATGATGGAAATGCCCCAAATTAGACATCTCAAATGACGCATCCAGATTAGCCTTAAAATCAGCAATATGCTTCTCATGAGGACTAGTGAGCAGCATGTCATCAACATACATGATAATGATCCAAAGCACATCATTAGCACGCTTAACATATAAGATGCTCTCAATTGGAGTGTTCTTAAAACCATGTCCAGTTAGATAGGTGTGTATCTTTTCATACCAAGCATGTGGTGCTTGCTTTATACCATATAATGCCTTCTTCAACCTCCACACTTGGTTTTCATGCCCTTTTTGCACAAAGCCACAGGGCTGAAAAACATACACTTCTTCATGCAAGTCACCATTTAGAAATACAGTTTTAATTTCCAACTAATGTACATTCCAACCATGATGCGCTGCAAGTGCACAGATGCTATGAACAGTAGTCATTCGACAAGTAGGAGCAAAGGTCTCATCAAAATCAATGCCTCTTTCCTGTGCATAACCCTTTGCAACAAGCCTAGCCTTATAGCTATCAACTGCTCCATCAGGTTTACACCTCAACTTGTATACCCACTTAGGGCCAATGGCCTTCTTGCCAAGAGGAAAGTCACATAAAGACCAGGCACCATTTCTTGATTATACCATCATATTCAGATTGCATAGCAGCCATCCAATTTTTTGAATGACGCGTTCGATCAAAACGAAGGGTGCCCATTTTACATCCTGGTAGATTTTCAACCAAAACCAAAAACTATTTGAAGCACATAAACACTTCGGACTTTGCTTTTAGTGGATATACCCATGCATGCCTAGAAAATCATTAATGAAAGTCACGAAGTAAAGATAGTTTCCAAAAGAGGATATCTGCATAGGACCACAAACATCACGGAACAAGCTGCAAATTCTGTGTAGCTCGAACAGAACCATCTTTTGGGAATGAGGAACACTGCATTTTGCCCAAAATACAGCCTTCATATACATGTTTACCAGGTACCTCAAGTTTGGGCAAAGAGGACACCATTTCACATTTCTACAGGCATAGCAAACTAGCAAAATCCAGATGACCAAAGTGAGCATGCCAAAGCTTTGCATTTGACATAGCCTGAGAATCAGGTACTGCACATGCTGAATCATTCATAGATTTTCATAATCTATGAGCTTATACAACGCACAAGATAAAATTCCAGAGGCAATAATCACGTTGCCATTTGATAGATCATGAACTGTACATCTATCATCAACAAATTTCACAACCAAACCAATCCTGGCTAAAGTTGAAACTGATAATAGATTCTTCTTGATCCCTGGCACAAATGAAGCATCTGATAATGTAAAAATACTACCATCATTAGTAGTAAGAATGATCTTACCAACTCCCATAACATGATAAGAGGAGTTGTTGGCCCATGTAACAATATTCCCTGTAGAGGACGGTCGAGTGAAGAGAAGAAACTACACTACAAGGTAATATGTTTGGTCACCACACTATCAGAGTACCAAACATCTCATTCTACAATAGACATGCACTACTCATGAGAAGATGGGTCAAAATTGCAAACACTAGCAAACACCCATTCTTCATCCTGCACAAGATTAGCAGACTCTGTTTTTGGTGTAGAGGCCTCTTGTTGGAGTTAGACGTCTACGAAAGCATGCGAATAGATTAAGGAGGAAGAAGAAGCTTGGAGCACAACACACAATACTGAATGTATTACCACTAGAATGTACAAAGATAAGTAGCCCGTTAGGGCAATAGGCATATATACAAGCTGGGGGAAAAAACTCCTAAAGAGGGAAAAAAGTGCCCCAGCGGTGCTAGAGTGTTCACACACATCACCACCTCAATATATCAAGAAATGCCCCCTGGGAGTGATGCCATGAACAAGGAGCTAGCATTCATGTATAAGGAAGTGCCAAGCTATGTGGAAATCACTCCACAAAAGGAAGTAAGCCCAAAGCTTTGCAGAAAGCTGCAAACTTCTCCCTAGGCAGAGCCTTCATAAAAAGGCATGCAATGTTCTCCTATGTGGGCATAAATGCCAAGTTGATCTCCCCAGTAGAGAACCTCTCCCTGACATAATGATAATGCACCTCAATGTGCTTAGTGCGAGCATGGAACGCAGGGTTCCTTGCAACTCCCAATGCACTCTGAGTGTTAGTCAAGATGGTGGTGGCAGAAGACTGACTAACACTCAAATCAGCCATAAGGCATCTGAGCCACACACACTCAATAGTCGTTGTGAAAGTTGCCCTATACTCGGCCTCATGACTAGAAGTGGCTACGGTAGGATGCTTCTTGCTCAACCAAGATATGCATGAGCTACCAAGCATGAAGCAAAAACCACTAGAGGACACACGAGTGTCATAGCAACCAGCCCAATCACTATTAGAAAAAGCATGCAAATCTACTAGTAGTCATCCCCCCTTGGGATAAAACAACCCAAGTAGCTAGATACCACTCAAGTAGCGAAAGGTGTACTTAACCGCCTGCCAATGCTTGACACCTAGGCAATGCATAAACCTGCTCATCTATGAGACAGCAAACTGAATATTTGGTCGAGTAATGCATAAGTAAATCAGGTATCCAACAGCCTGTTGATAGAGAACAACATCAAATGCATCTCTAGCATCATGAAGACTCAATCGTAAGCCTGTCTCCATAGGAGTGGCAATAGGTTTACAGTCTTCAAGGCCAAAACACTGCAATAATGTGTCAATATATTTCATTTGACACAAAACCATTCCAGCATCAACGTGCATACACTAAATGCCCAAATAATGATGCAAATGCCCCAAATCAGACATCTCAAATGAGGCATGTAAATCAGCCTTGAAATCAGCAATATGCTTCTCATAAGGACCAGTGAGCAGCATGTCATCAACATACACCACACTGATCAAAAGTACATCATTAGCATGCTTAACATATAACATGCTTTCAGTTGGATTGTTCTCAAAACCATGTGCAATCAGATAGGCATGTATCTTCTCATACCAAGCACGTGGTGCTTGTTCAGACCATATAAAGCCTTTCTTAATCTACACACCAGGTTTTCATGCCCTTTCTGCACAAAGCCACGGGGCTGAGAAACATACACTTCTTCATGCAAGTCACCATTCAGAAATGTTGTTTTAATGTCCAACTGATGTACATTCCAACCATGATGAGTTGTAAGTGCACAGATGCTATGAACAGTAGTCATTCAGCAAGTAGGTGCAAAGGTCTCATCAAAATCAATGCCTCTTTCCTCCGCATAACCCTTTGCAACAAGCCTATTCTTATACCTATCAACTGTTCCATCAGGTTTATGCTTCAGCTTGTATACCCACTTTGTGCCAATGGTCTTCTTGCTAGAAGGCAAGTCACATAAAGACCAAGTACCATTCTTCTTTATAGCATCATATTTAGATTGCATTGCAGCCATCCAATGTTCACAATTTTCTGCTTCATCAAACAAAACAGGCTCAATCTCATCACAGAGAATAGAGGTAGCCATAGCATAGCAATCTGATGCAAAAGAGGCACTATGAGAGCCTCACCAAGTAGGATATGGCAAATATGCATCTAATTTGCTGTCACGGGAAGTCTGCACCAACCATTTTGGCATACTTTTTGCCTACTCAATATCTGCTCTCTCACCAAAAAGTGCATCATGTAAATCTACATTAGAAATGGATGATTTGCAACATCACATGAAACTTGCAAAGGCTGAGAAGTTGCCTCATTAGGACCAGCACTAGATTGTCCATCTATAAAAAGAGGCAGAAAAGTATCATGCATGTCTTTGGAGCTAATAGATGTCTCCTTAATACATGAAAGCAATGGCTAAATAGCATCTTCCACAAAAACAACATCACGGCTAACGAGAATGTGTTTAGTTTTTGGATGATACAGACGTTAGCCTTTACTTTCAGAACTGTACCCAACAAAAATATATTTTACTACTTTATCATCAAATTTTATGCGATGTTGTTCATGCACGAATGCATATGCCAAACAACCAAAAACACACAGATGAGCAATAGATGGCTTGCGATCATGCCAAGCCTCATATGGAGTGATAGACTACAACGCTTTATTGGGACACTTGTTAAGTACATATGCTGCACACATAACAACCTCAAGTTAGAAACTATGTGCTAGACCCTGACTTTTGAGCATACCCTCGCCACCTCCATGAGTTGACCTATTCTTCCGTTCAGCAACTCCATGTTGTTGACGTGTATACGACACTGTACACTGGTGTTTTATCCCAGGTTCAGCCAGAAATGCATTAAAATCTGAAAACATATATTCTCCCTCTTGATGAGAACAGAGGGTGCCCATTTTACATATTGAGAGATTTTCAACCAAAACCAAAAATTTTTTGAAGCACATGAACACTTCGGACTTTGCTTTCACTGGATATATCCATACATGCTTGGAATAATCATCAATGAAAGTCACCAAGTAAAGATAATTTCCAAAAGAGGATGTTTGCATAGGACCACAAACATCACTATGAATAAGCTGCAATTTCTGAGTAGCCCAAAGTGAACCACCTTTTGGAAATGAGGAACGTTGCATTTTGCCCAAAATAGAGCCTTCATATACATGTTTATCTGTGCCTCAAGTTTGGGCAAAGAGGACACCATTTCAGATTTCTGCAGGCATAGTAAACTATCAAAGTTCAGATGACCAAAGCATGCATGCCAAAGCTTTGCATCTGAAATAGCCCAAGAATCATGTACTGCACATGCCAAATCATTCATCGATCTTTCATAGTCTATGAGCTTATATAGCGCACGACATAAAATTCTAGAAGCAATAATCATGTCACCATTCGACATATCATGAACTGTACATCTGTCATCAATAAATTTCACAACCAAGCTAGTCTTGGCTAATGCAAAAACTCATAACAGATTCTTCTTGGTCCTTGGGACAAATAAAGCATCTGACAAAGTCAAAGAACTACCATCATCAGTAGTCAAAATGATCTTACCAACTCCCATGATAGGATAAGAGGAGTTGTTGGCACATGTGGCAATATTCGCTATAGGGGCACGCTCGAGTGAGGTGAAGAAACCATGCTGCGAGGTGATATGTCTGGTAGCCCCAGTATCAAAGTACCAAACATCTGATTCTACTGTAGACATGCACTGCACATGAAAAGATGGGTCAAAATTGCAAACAGTAGTAAACACCCATTCTTCTTCCTACACAAGGTTAGTAGACTCAGTTTTTGGTGTAGAGGCCTCGACAACAACCATTTCAGCCTCTTTCTTCTTTCTCTCTTTAGTAGCTTGTTTTGGATAGTTCTTTATGATATGATCATTTTCTTTACACTACTTGCAAAACAATTTTTGCTTTTTTTATTTCTTTTTATCTTTGTCTTTCTCTTCGATTGTGCAGAATCAGCAGATTTATGCTTACTAGTTGAAGAGCTCCATTTTCCTTTGCCCTTCTGACTAGCCAGGAAAGCTTGATCTGCAACACGCATAATGAACATGTTCTTCCTGGATTGATCTTCCTGCACTAGAATTGAGACTAACTCCTCAAATGACAAGGCATTTGGATTTCCTTTCATCATCAAACAAAGAGTAGAAGCAAAACTTTGATATGAATCAGGAAGACCTTTCAAAACGGTATGCACAAGTGAGCTATCTGGTATAACCTCATCAGCAAAAATCAACTGTTCTTTCAAGTCTTTGATCTTTGTTAGAAGATTGTCCATAGAATCACCTTCATTCATGTGCTCACTCTCCAACTAGTTCACAGGTAAGCAACACGAGCCACATTCCTAGCTTCGTACAATGTGGTAAGTGTATCCCAAGCATCCTTAGCTTATCCGCAAGAGCAAATGTGAGGAATAATGGCATGTTTTACAGACAAAGCTATCAATGCATGTGCCTGGGCATCTCTGCCATCCCAATGAATTCTCTCTATAGTAGGTTCAGCAGAAATCGAAGCACGAACAACAATTTGCAGAATATCATCATCTTTTACACCTTCTGCATTAGCTTCAATACCTGCAGTTGTAACAATTTTCGGTGTGATAGGACATTTTTCAACACCCTGCACAATGTTCCACAGTCCTTTTGCAACCAATACATGTCGCATCATATAAGCCCATAATGGGTAGTTGTTATGATCCAACTTATCCTCAACAACCAACATATGGAATACATCACTACTTTCAGCCATGGCCAGTGACTAAAATACCTTGATGGAGAAAATTGATTGTATCTCAAAAAGTTGAACAGAACTGCCCACACAAATTCTACTAAACCTATAGGAGACTTTGAGACGCTTAAACTGGCAAATCAAGTGCGATTCTGAGAGGTGTTGATAATGCCCTAGATGAAGTGGCGATCTGCTCTGATACCAATTGTTGGAGTTAGACATCTGCGGAAGCACGTGAACAACACAATGAAGAAGAAGAATCTTGGAGCACAACACACAATACTGAATGTATTACTAAATAATGTACAAAGATAAGTAGCCCATTAGGGTTACAGTCATATATACAAGTCGAGGGAAAAAACCTCCTAAAGAGGGAAAAAAGTGCCCCGATGGTCTTAGTGTGTTCACACACATCACTACCAAAATATATCAACGGTACATTCAACTTTATTGCTAACTTTTTAGCTCTCAAGTAATCTTACAGCTTTCTTGGAAGGCTTTTAACTATCACGGGAGTACCCAATCCATGTTTATGTAGGTTTTTGGGGTCTAAAGAATGGAATTAAAAAACAATTACAGGTGTTGTTGGCTGTTGTTTAGGCCATAAACTCAGCCTTTTAGTCCCATTTTATCTATCTATCTATCTATCCATCTATCTAACCATCTATCTATCTATCTTTCTATCTATCTGTCTATCTATCAATCTATCTATCTATCTATCTATCTATCTATCTATCTATCTATCTATCTATCTATCTATCTATCTATCTATCTATCTATCTATCTATCTATCTATCTATCTATCTATCTATCTATCTATCTATCTATCTATCCATACATCCATCCATCCATCCATCCATCTATCTATCTATCTATCTATCTATCTATCTATCTATCTATCTATCTATCTATATATATATATATATATATATATATATATATATATATATATATATATATATATATATATATATATATATATATATATATATATATATATATATATATATATATATATATATATATATATATATATATATATATCCATCTATCCATCTATCCATCTATCCATCTATCTATCTATCTATCTATCTATCTATCTATCTATCTATCTATCTATCTATCTATCTATCTATCTCTCTCTCTCTCTCTCTCTCTCTCTCTCTCTATATATATATATATATATATATATATATATATATATATATATATATATATATATATATATATATATATATATATATATATATATATATATATATATATATATCCATCTATCCATCTATCCATCTATCTATCTATCTATCTATCTATCTATCTATCTATCTATCTATCTATCTATCTATCTATCTGTCTGTCTGTCTGTCTGTCTGTCTGTCTGTCTGTCTGTCTTTCTGTCTATCTATCTATCTATATATCTATCTATCTATCTATCTATCTATCTATCTATCTATCTATCTATCTGTCTATCTATCTATCTATCTATCTATCTATCTATCTATCTATCTATCTATCTATCTATCTATCTATCTATGTATGTATGTATGTATCTATCTATCTATCAATCTATCTATCTATCTATCTATCTATCTATCTATCTATCTATCTATCTATCTATCTATCTATCTATCTATCTATCTATCTATCTATCTATCTATCTATCTATCTATCTATCTATCTATCTATCTATCTATCTATCTATCTGTCTATCTATCTATCTATCTATCTGTCTATCTATCTATCTATCTATCTATCTATCTATCTATCTATCTATCTATCTATCTATCTATCTATCTATCTATCTATCTATCTTTTTATCTAAAGATTGACTAATCAAATGTGTAAATTTTCTGATGAAACTTTGTACAACCTGTCATCTAAAGATTGCACACCTTCTCTAAGTTGCAACATGGCAAAACATTTAGTAGATCTTGAGAACTGATTCAAAAAATCCACCTATGTCTAAAACTGTACTTCTCTACAGTTGACTTTGACACTTGTGACTTTTAATGCATAGTTCTCTCAAACTACAACCCATTTATTCAAATGCTTTAAGCAATCGGTAGCTTACCTTCCAACTTAAAGAATGCGTGCTTGCTTGCTCAAAACTTTACACTATGGAAGGAGAACTGAACAAAACATTATCATTGAATTTGCACCTATTGCAAACTTCACTTCTTCATATTTACACATGTAAATGTTCCTACTCTCAATTCTCTCAGCTTGATCACAATTAGGATATGAAAACTTGTACATAGATCAATCAAATGTAGAATTAGACTTGTACAAAAACATTTCACAAAAGATTAAACACAGAAGGAGTACTCAGTAAAAGATCAGGTGCAATTTTTCTTCTACTTTGAAAATTTTTACATTTGAATGATGAGAGAGATCATCGTCACTTCTAAAGTGTCTAATGACTCTTACAACTTCTAATTCTTCATATCTCATGCTCTCCCATACTTGCCCTGACTTTCTACTTGTATATATAGGCATATATGTACAAGCTCATAACTAGAACAAAAATATAAGTGAGCTAGTTACAAGTTTAATGTACATATGTGTACAAGTCTTCATTTCCTAAATATGCTCTATCTTCAAACTTCATTTGTTGATCTTTTCTTCATCGTTAGACTTCAAGTCTTTATCCAAGACATCAATTGATGGTTAAATTGCCCAACAACTCTCCCTCAATCATCAATTGAGGTTTTTTTCTATCTTCTTTATACCTGCCATGTTTTTAAATCTTTGTAGTTTTGGTCCATCCAAGCTTTTGGTTAGCATATCTACAATCTGATCTTTTGTTGAAGTATGTATGACTTCAATCTCCTTATCAATCACCTTCTCTCTTAAGAAGTGATACTGAATCTCAATATGTTTAGTCCTGGCATGAAAAACAGGATTAGCAGCTAGATACAATGAACTCATATTATCTCCATGAATAGTGGGTGTACTTTGAATGATGTCCAAACTCTTCATGAGAGTCTTCAACCATATGGCTTCCTTTGCAGCTTGAACCATACCTTTATATTCTACCTCTGTAGATGATAAAGCAACTATGTGCTGCTTCTTAGAACACCAAGAGATTAACTTATCTCCCACATAACACAAGTATCCATATGTTGATCTCTTATCATCAGGATTACTTGCCCAATCTATATCACTATATATCTTGATGTTTGTATCTGATGTAAAACCATAATAAAAACCTTACTTGAGTGTACCCTTAATGTATCTCAACACTCTTTGTCATGCAACCCAATGTTCTTTCCTAGGACAATGCATGAATTGAGACAACACTCCAACTGCATATGATAAATGAGGCCTAGTTAATGTAGCATAGATTAGACTACCAACCAGACTTTGATATAGCTTCATATCCTGGAATTCTTCTCCTCCATATCCGCTCAATTTTTTATTCACCTCCATTGGAGAAGTTGCTACCCTGCAACCTTCCATTTTAAACTTGATCAACAAGTTCTTCAAATACCTTTCTTGAGTCACATACACTCCATGTTGAGTATATGAGATCTCCAAGCCCAAGAAATATGACAAGTCTCCCAAATCACTATCTTGAACTCTTTCTCCATTTTCTTCTTGAGGCTTTGTATGCCCTTCTCATCTGTACCTGTAACAATTATGTCATCAACATATATGCATATGTAAATGAACGCAATCATCACTTGCTTTGACAAGCAAGCTAGTATCAGCTTTAGATACTTGGAAAGCAAGTTCCTTCAAGAACTTCACAAGTCTATAATTCCATGCCCTTGGGGCTTGCTTCAAACCATATAAAGCTCTCTTGATCCTACATACATATTCTGAATACCTTTTATCTCTAAAGCCCTGTAGTTGCTCCATGAAAACATCATCTAAAATATAACCATTAAGAAAAACACTCTTCACATCTAATTGACATAATCTCCAACCTTTACATGAAGCAATGGCTATGAGTGTCCTTATGGTTGTCATCTTTGCCACAGGACTATAGGTCTCATCATAGTCTATACCATATGTCTAAGCATACCCTTTCACAACAAGCCTAGCATTATACCTAGACACACTTCCATCTGCATACCTCTTTGTCTTGTAGACCCATTTGCATCCAATGATCTTCTGACTATTTGGTTTAGGAACCAAATCCCATGTCTCATTCTCCATTAATGCATCATACTCTTCCTGCATAGCTTTTTCCCAATTTTCTTTACCCTTTGCCTCTTCATATGTAGAAGGGTCTTCATCTGCTTTCACCATGTAAGCATAATCTTTAGTAGTCAAAAAAGAAGTGTCATAGCTATACCTTGTAGGTTGCCATTTGTGTCTTGATGACCTTCTGAGTTCTCCACTTCTTGAAGTTTCTGGTTCATCACATTCTGGATCAAACCTTGGCACTTCTTCAACTTCAACTTGTACTTCATTTTCTTCATCAAATATCTGAACGTTAATTTAAGTTTCTTCTGATACAAAACTTCTTCATCACTTGCATGATTATTGATTGTTCCTGCATACCAAGTACTTTGGTCATTAAATGTCACATCCTTTGATACAAGGTATTGCCTTGTGGATGGACTCCACAACCTATATCCCATTTGCTTATCATCATATCCAATGAACACATACTTTTGAGCTTTAGGTTCCAATTTATGCCTCAACTAATATGGCACATATGCATCGCCATACATCCAAACACTTTGCAATGATCTAAGGTAGGTCTCTCACCTCACCAAGATTCATATGGTTTCATACCCTACAAAGCTTTACATGGTAACCTATTAACCAAATATGTAGTTGTATTTACAGCCTCAGCCCACAAATAATTGGGACAATTTTTCTCCTTCATCATTGATCTTGCAAACTCAACAAGAGTTCTATTTCTCATTTTTGCTACACCATTTTGTTGAGGAGAGTACCTGCAAGTGAATTCCCTTTTTGTACCTGCATTCCATAAGTAATCACTAAACTCATTAGAGAAATACTCTCCCCCTCCATCTGACCTTAGTCTCTTCAACTTTTGACCTATGATTCTTTTTGCATACACATGATAATGTTTAAATGTATTGAATACCTCTGATTTATCTTTGATCACATATATAGTGATCCACTTGGTAGCATCATCAACATAAATCACATAATATCTTGAACCATTTATACTAAAATCCTTTGATGGTCCCCACACGTTTGTGTGTACCAACTCAAGCTTCTTTGACTACATAAATCCATGCTTATTGTATGATTTCTTATGAGCCTTACCTAATTGACATGCTTCACATCTGTATGTCATGTGTTGACCTGCAACATTAGGCAGTCTAAGTACTGAACCATTGTTAAACATAGCCTTAATACCTGTTTCATTGAAATGTCCAAGCCTTTTATGCCAAAGATCTAACTCAGAGATCTTATGTCCTCCATAAGTGAGCAAGGCATGACCAACATTACCTTGAACCTTCAATGTGAAGAGTCTTCCTTCTTCTTCACTGAAACGATTTGTTTATACCCATTGCTAGGGTCTTCCACAAAAACTCCATCATTAGTGAACCTTACTTCATAACCTTTTTCAACAATTTGCCCTACACTTATCAGATTCTTTGGAATTGTAGGAACATAGAAGACCTTACTCAGAAGAGTACTTCCATCCTTGGCCTTCACTGATCCAATTGGCTTCACATTGTGCTTTGTATTATCACCTGTTTGAACTAGATGATTAGTTACCTTATTCTCCGAATCATTCATCAAGGCTATATTACCACTCAGGTGATTACTACACGTTGAGTCAATGTAGAAGACTCTTTGGTCTTCACTTTGTCTTTCGCAAGTTGCATTCATAATCAAAGTTGAATCCTCCTTCTGATCTAAAGCATGATTGTAGTAGTTATTGTTGTAGCATTGACTTTGGAATCCTCTACCTGCATTTCTTCCAAAGTAACCTCTACTACCTCTTCCCCTGAAATTACCCCTTTGGTTTCTACCACCTCTTCCTCTTGAATTAAAGTTCTGACCATATCCTCCATTATTCTGATTATTGTGCCAACAATCATGAGCTAAGTGATTTGTCTTACCACAAATCTAGCAAGCTTTGGCTCCATCTTTATTGCTTCTGTCTCTTCCTCTACCTTTGCCACCTCCTCTTCCTCTTAGGAAGTTGGCTTGGCTAGTTGTACCTTCTTCTTCATTTAATTGTTGTTTACCTTTGCTATTCTTCTTCTTGTTGTTTGAATACATTGCTTGACCTCTACTCTTATCAACATCACCTTTGACATCGTGCTCAACAAATGGCATGTGTCCTAATAACTGATTTAAATCAGGGTGAAATGATCTAGTGAAAATTTAGTAGACAAAATGAATGGTTTCCATTTCTTATCTCCTCTCAAACCTATGAGGATTTGCCTCACCAATTTATCCTCCTCAATATCTTCGTCAACTGCTCCTAATGCATCTGCAATATCCTTCATCCTTGTTACATAATGAGAAATGGATTGAGAAGCTTTCTTTTTGAATGTAGTGAACTCTGCCCATAAAGATGCCTTCCTTGAATTTGTAGTATTTTGGAAATGCTCCTCCAAAGCATTCCATATGTCACTTGCACTTTTAAGTCCTCTAATATGAGGTAGCAAGTAGTCGTTGAATCCCATGTAGATAATGCTCCTTGCTTGAGCATCCTTCTTCATCCAAGTCTTCAAATCTGAGAGTTCATCCCTAGTTGGAACACTAGGATCTCTGAATTTTGGTTTTTCTTCTTCACCTGTGATGTAACCTATCAAGTCTTTGCTCATGAGATGAGCTTCCATCCTCATTGACCAAGCTGGATAGTTTTTTCTATCCAATTTCTCTATGTGAAGAGAATCTCCCATCCTTTCTTCACCTGTGTATTAAATTCTTCAAGCTTTATGAGGAATAAGTGTACCTTTACTTTGAATGAACTTCCTCTTGATCTTCTTGATAGCTTCAGGCCTCCTTCTCAAGTTTTCCCTTTAAGCTTTCACCTTTTGAACCTTCAAATGTTGATTTTTGTATGACTGTAGCAGTCGGGATCCTCCTTTCTTGTATTTTGATGATTCCTACTCTGATACCACTGATGGAGAGTGTTAATCTCCAAAAGAACAAGCTATCCTTGATGTTAGAAGACTTATATATCAAGAATAACTCAAAACCTTGATCAATTTTGGAAGACCAATGCCAAACTATCAAAATTTGTACTAACTGTGAAGAGAGTCACTACTCAGAAAAGTCTGCTGCACTTAACTCATTAATTGAATGATCAAATGTGTAAAGTTTCTGATGAAACTTTGTACAAGGTGTTGCCTAATAATTGTGCACCTTCTCCAAGTTACAACATCTCAAAAGATCTAGTAAATCTTGAGAAATGATTCAAACAATCCACCTATGTCTAAAACTGTACTTCTCTATAGTCGACTTTGACACCTGTGACTTTTAATGCATAGTTCTCTCAAACTACAACCCGTTTATTCAAATTCTTTTAATGATAGGAGCTTACCTTCCAACTTATAAAAGAATGAGTGCTTGGTTGCTCAAATCTTTACACTGTGGAAGGAGAACTGACCAAAACATTATCATAAAATTTGCGCCTATTGCAAACTTCACTTCTTCACATTTATACATGTAAATGTTCCTACTCTCAATTCTCTCACCCTGATCACAATTAGGATTTGAAAAATTGTACAGAGGTCAATCAACTATAGACTTAGACTTCTACAAAAGAATTTCACAAAAGATTAAACAGAGAAGGAGTACTTAGTAAAAGATCGGATGCAATTTTTCTTCTACTCTTAAAATTTCTACATCTGAATGATGAGAGAGATCTTCTTCACATGACTTACTTGGGGCATTTGCATCACTATTTGGCCATTCAGTTTATGCAAGTTGATGGTGGAATGGCTTTGTTTCAAACGAAATATATTGACACATTATGCAATGTTTTGGCCTTGAAGACTGTAAGCCTATTGCCACTTCCATGGAGGGAGGTTTACGATTAGGTCTTCATGATGCTAGAGATGCATTTGATGTTGTCCTCTATCAGTAGGCTATTGGATGCCTGATTTTTTTATGCATTACTCGGCCAGATATTCAGCTTGTTGTCTCACAGATGAGCACATTTATGCATTGCCTAGGAGTCAAGCATTGGCATGCACTTAAGCACATCTTTCACTACTTGAGTTGTACATGGCTACTTGGTTTGTTTTATCCCAAGGGGGGATCACTACCACCAGATTTGCATGCTTTTTTTTATTCTGATTGGGTTGGTTGCTATGACACTCATGTGTCCACTATTTGTTTTCGCTTCATGCTTGGTAGCTCATGTATATCTTGGTTGAGCAAGAAGCAGCCTATTGTGTCCACTTCCAGTTGTGAGGCTGAGTATAGGGCAACTTTCATAGCAACTGTTGAGTGTGTGTGGCTCAGGCGCCTTATGGCTGATTTGGGTGTTGGTCAGTCTTCTGCCACCACCATCTTCACTGACAGTCAGAAGGCATTGGTAGTTGCGAGGAAACTTGTGTTCCATGCTCGCACTAAGAACATTGAGGTGCATTGTCATTATGTCAGGGAGAGGTTTTCTGCTGGGGAGACCAGCTTGGCATATGTGCCCACGCAGGAGAACATTGCAAACCTTTTCACGAAGGCTCTGCCTAGGGAGAAGTTTGAAGCTTTCTACAAAGCTTTAAGCTTACTTCCTTTTGTGGAGTGATTTCCACATAGCTTGGCACTTCCTTATACATGAGTGTCAGCTACTTGTTCACCACATCACTCCTAGGGGGAATTTGTTGATATATTTAGGTAGTGATGTGTGTGACTACTCTAGGACCACTAGGGCACTTTTTTCCCTCTTTAGGAGGTTTCCACCCCCCCCCCCCTTGTATATATGCCTATTGCAGATGTCTAACTCCAAAAAAGTACTAGTGTTTTGCCTTCCTTGATCATTGAAGTCCGTCCTCGTGTGTAGCCAACATGACCAATTGTGACTTAAGTGACCCGGATGACAAGATATGCCAAGGTTTATGACTTTTTCACCACCTTGGTCATAAGCCTTGGAGGAATCTAGTAAAAAAATAACTGCATACATCTCCTATGGCAAGGTTGGGTAAGTCTCCCACTTGCATCACTGAAGATACCCCAAGATCTCAATGCTTTCGTGTTTAGAAAACCTCACCATGAATCTCTTTAACAAGGTCAAAGGCTTTATGCAAAAACATAACCACTATAGCAATGATCGCATAGGTGTACATAATGAGGTGCCAGAGAAGCATACATTGTGAGCATGTGCTCTCAACATATGCAATAAAATGGAACTAAAAGGTTGAGTTTATAACCTAAATAGCACCCAACAACACTTGTAATTGTTTCTTAGTTCCATTATTTAGAACCAAGAAACCTACATAAACTCGCACTGACTACTCCCACCATAGCTCAAAGCCTTCCAAGAAACCTAGAAGAATACTTGAGAGCTAAAAATGTAGTGATAAAGTTGAATGTACACTCCCAAGGATACAACAACTCTCTAGCCAAAACTATCCCAAAGCTTTAAAATCAAGTTCTAACTTCTTGGAACTTTTCATCTTATGAAACTCTTAGAAAATTGATGCAGATATCCCAACAAAACACTTTTACGGCTCCAAAATAATTTTGATCGTAAGTATCTTCACTCATAAAGTCACCAAGAAATCATGGCCTAGTCATAGGGAAACCTACCAATTAAGTGTGCCTTGGTGGGAACCTACCAGCTAAGGTGACCTCCTATGAAGCATTGGTACTTTGTCTTCCTTGAACACTAAAGTCCTTCCTAGTGTGTAGCCAATCATACATATGGTGATTTCAGTGACTCGGATGACAAGGTATTCCAAGGTCTATGTCTTGGTCTCTGTCTTGGTCATAAGCCTTTGAAAAAGCCACTAAAAGCCACAAGCTATCGGGAGCCAGTAGTGCTTGCTCCACTTGTAGAACAACAAAAAAAATTATTTGGTAAAAAATGCTCTAATACCAACGAAGGGTATGACGGCAATGCATCATTGTTGGATTTCCCTTTGCAAGATCTCTTGGATGATGTGCTTGTAGTAAAAACATGAGCATTGGGTGCTGCACATAGTTCCCTACATAGGTCTAAAGAACATGCAAAAATGTTGGTGCAGGGCAATCAACAATTGAAGTTTTGGGTGAATACTTGAAGTCAAGGACTGAAGAAAAGACCAAGTCATGAAGCATGAAGGAAATGCATATCCACGAGATAAAGATGTGTATACATATGTACATTATTTTAGAGCCAGTTCATCATATACTTTTGTATGGTCATGAGCTTCTAAAAATTTGCCTATATATACAAAGAAAATGTCAGGGCAAAGTAGAAAGATTATGTGAGAACAAGAATAGAGAAGAATTAGAGTCATTAGACATCTTAGAAATGAGTAGAATCTCTCTCATCATTCAGTTGTAAAATTTCTTCAGGAATGAAAGAAAGTTGCACCTGATGTTTCTGTGCATTCTCCTTCTATGCTTGATCATTTCAAGAATCCTTTTATAGACGTCTAAGTCCTTAGTTAATGATTCTATGGTTAAATTTTGAGAGCCTAATTGAAACAGGCTGTGAGAACTATGAGTAGGAACATTCATATGTGAAGAAGTGTTCACTGGTTCCAGAAACAGGCACAAAATTCGATGTTAATGTTTTGGTCAGTTCTCCTTCCACATTGTAAATTTTTGAGCAAGCAAGCACTCAATCTTTAAGTTGGAAGGGAAGCTACCTGTGGCTAAAATCATTTTCATAAATGGGGTCTAGATTAAGAGAACCAAGTGTTAGAAGTTACAGGTGTCTGAATCGACTTCTCAGAAGAGCAGGTTTTAGACATAGGTGACTTGTTAAGTTCATTTCTCAAGATCTAATGAGTCTTTTGGAATGATTTAACTTAGAGAAGGTGCAAAACTGTAGCTGACACCTTGTGCAAAGTTTCATAAAAAATGTTACACAATTGATAAGTTAATGAGAGAGATATGTGCAGCAGACTTTCTGTGTAGTCATCTCCTTCACGGATTTTTCAAAATCTTCATAATTGATCATTGATCCTCTAAAATTGGTGAAGGTTTGAGTTACTCTTGCTATAGAGGTGCTCTAACTACAAGAGTAGCTTGTTCTGTTGGAGATTAACACTCTCCATCAATGGTATCAGAGCAGGAAGTATCAAAATTGAAGGAAGGAGGACCCCGACTGCTGCAGACATAAAGAATTCAACAATTAAAGATTCAGAAGGTGAAAGCTTGAGAGCAAAGCTTGAGAAGGAGGCCATACGACATCAAGGAAGACAAAAGGAGTATCATTCAAAGTAAAGGTACATCTATTACTTATGAAGTTTGAAGAATTCAATACACGGGTGAAGAAAGGATCGGAGCTTCTCTTCAAATAGAGAAGCTGCATAGAGAGAACTATCCAGCATGGTCAATGAGGATGGAAGCTCACGTTATGAGCAAAGACTTGATAGGGTATATTACAGGTGAAGAAGAAAAGCCTCAGTTTAGAGATCCTAGTGTTCCAACTAGGGAGGAATTATCAGATTTGAAGACTTTGATGAAGAAAGATGCTCAGGCTAGAAGCATTATCTATATGGCAATTAATGATTACTTTCTACCTCACATTTAGAGTTCTTGAAAGTGCAAGTGATATATGGAATGCTTTGGAGGAGCATTTCCAAAACACCACAAAGTCAAGGAAGGCATCCTTGCGGGTAGAATTTACCACATTCAAGAAGAAGGCCTCTCAATCCAGCTCAGATTATGTAACAAGGATGAAGGACATTGCAGATGCATTAGGAGCAGTCGATGAAGACATTGAGGAGGATAAATTGGTAAGGCAAATCCTTACAAGTTTGAGAGGTGATGACAAATGGAAACCATTCATTTTGTCTACTGAATTATCACTTGATCATTTCACTCGTGATTTAAATCAGCTGCTAGGACATATGCTAACCTTTGAGCAGGATGTCAAAGGTGAAAGTGATAAGAGTGCAAGTCAAGTAATGTATTCAAAAGATAAGAAGAAGAATAGCAAAGTAAAGCAACAAGCAAATGAAGATGAAGGCACAACTAGCCAAGCTAACTTCCTATGAGGAAGAGGCGGTGGCAAAGGTAGAGGAAGAGGCACGAGTAATAAAGATGGAATCAAAGCTTCTTGGATTTGTGGTAAGAAAAATCACTTAGCTAATGATTGTTGGCATAATACTCAGAGTAATGGTGGATATAATCAGAATTTTAATTCAAGAGGAAGAGGTGGCAGGAATCAAAGAGGTAATTTTAGAGGTAGAGGTAGTAAAGGTTACTTTGGAAGAAATGCAAGTAGAGGGTTCCAAAGTCAACAATACAACAATACCTACTACAATTATGCTTTAGATCAGAAGGAAGATTCAACATTGATCATGAATGCAACTTGTGAAAGGCAAAGTGAAGAACAAAGAGTCTTCTATATTGACTCAGGGTGTAGCAATCACCTGAGTGGCAACATAGCTTTGATGACTGATTTGGAGAATAAGATAACTAATCATGTTGTTCAAACAGGTGACAATACAAAGCATAATGCGAAGTCAATTGGATCAGTAAAGGCTAAGGATGGAAGTACTCTCTTGAGTAAGATCTTGTATGTTCCTACAATTCCTAAGAATCTGATAAGTGTAGGACAAATTGTTGAAAAAGGTTATGAAGTTAGATTCACTAATGAAGGAGTGTTTGTGGAAGACCCTAGCAATGGGTATAAACAGATTGTTTCAGGGAAGAAAGAAGGAAGATTGTTCACATTGATCCAAGGTAATGTTGGTCATGCCTTGTATACCTATGGAGGACATAAGATCTCTGAGTTAGATCTTTGGCACAAAAGGCTTGGACATTTTAATGAAAGAGGTATCAAAGATATGATTAACAATGGTTCAGTGTTTGGATTGCCTAATGTTGCAAGTCAACATATGACATACAGATGTGAGGCATGTGAATTAGGTAAGGCTCATAAGCAATCTTATTCCAAGCATGGTTTTATGTATTCAGAGAAGCTTGAATTGGTACACACAGATATGTGGGGACCATCAAAAGATTTCAGTATCAATGGTTCAAGGTATTATGTGATTTATGTTGATGGTGCTACCAGATGTATCACTATCTATGTGATCAAAGATAAGTCAGAGGTGTTCAATACATTTAAACATTATCATGTGTATGCAGAGAGAATTACAGGTCATAAGTTGAAGAGACTAAGGTTAGATGGACAGGGAGAGTATTTCTCTAATGAGTTCAGTGATTACTTGTGGAATGCAGGTATAAAAAGCAAAATTACTTGCAGGTACTCTCCTCAAAAAACTGGTGTAGTGGAGAGAAGAAATAGAACTCTTGTTGAGTTTGCAAGGTCCATGATGAAGGACAAAAATTTCCAAAATTATATGTGGGCTAAGGCTGTAAATATAGCTACTTATTTGGTTAATAGATTACCATGTAAAGCTTTGTCGGGTATGACACCATATGAGGCATGGTGGGGTAAGAGACCTACTCTAGATCATTGCAAAGTATTTGGATGTTTGGCATATGCATATGTGCCATCTCAACTGAAGCACAAATTGGAACCTAAAGCAGAAAAATATGTGTTTATTGGATATGATGATAAGCATATGGGATATAGGTTGTGGATTCCATCCACAAAACAATTCCTTGTATCAAAAGATGTTACATTTGATGAGCAAGGTACTTGGTATGCAGGTACAATCAATATTAATGTAGGTAATGAAGAAATTGTGGATCAAAAGAAAGGTAAATCGAAGGTTGAGATATTTGATGAAGAAAGGAATAATGAAGTACAGGTTGAAGTTGAAGAAGTGCCAAGATTTGATCCAGAATGTGATGAACCAGAAAGCTCAAGAAGTGGAGAACTCAGAAGGTCAACAAGACACAAATGGCAACCTACAAGGTATAACTATGACACTTCGTTTTTGGCTACCAAGGATTATGCTTATATGATAAAGGAAGATGAAGACCCTTCTACATATGAAGAGGCAAAAGGTAAGGAAAATTGGGAGAAAGCTATGCAGGAAGAGTGTGAAGAGATGGATAGGTATGTGCTTGAAGATGAAGAGGTGTTGCAAAATCCTTGATCTACACCAGCCAAATGAACTCCAGGAGTAGATGGTGGGCCCTTTTAGCTTGCCAATGGATGTATTAGACACCCTATGTACCTTGGAAGATCACTCTCAAAAAGATAGATCAAAACAGATAAGTTGGAGTTAGCTCAGAGGTGAAAACTTGCTATTCTTGGTTCATACACCTGTCCAGTGTTTTACATAATTCTCTGAGCACAGCAGCAATTATCTCAATTCCTCTTGGGGAAGTCTAGGCAACTTAAAGAGCTAACTTTCAAGAGTAATCTCATCAAAAATAATGAACCACACACTGAGAATGAGTTTTAACAAGTGATGACATCATCCCGATTTTCACGGGCTGCTACAGAAATAGACAAGTGAGCAGAAAAATCAACATAACTCAAAATGTAGAAATCCAATGATTATGAAAATTTGTATGGTTATACTATACCGTAAGTTAAATCCAACAAGCTTTAAGTCACTGGATTTGGATAAGTAACCACTGAGAAACACCTCTGACAAGATGAGTGAAAAAGTCGGGTACCTGACAGAGAGGTGAAGATGAACAGACCCTGTTGACTTCAAATGAACATAACTGAAGATTGCAACATCCAAATGACATGAAAATTTGTGAGCATATAGTAAACTTATAGAGCTAACTTTACCAAGTTAAATCACTGAAAATGATGCACCAAGCTCAGAGAAAACATCTCTGCAAGCTGACTGAGAAAACTGAGAGTAATGGCAGTGAGTAGTACACTTCACAATAACATGGAAAGATGAAACCAAATAATCATGAAAATGAAAGTATATTTCTTGTACAATACAATGAGTTACTGATACATATGTGTGCCTTGTAATCACACCTTGATATGGCATAAAGCTCAGCTCTTGGAGGTCTTCACATAGGTCTCTCTAACCACGACTAAAACTACCATCTATTTATAGTTGAGTTTGGGAGGCTAACTTCCCTCAATCACTCTCCAATCAATCAATGAGTGATTTGATTCTCTACCTACCACAAATCACGAATTCGTGGCTCCTCTTTCCATTCTTGATCATGTGGACTCAACCACTTAAGATTCTCTTACTTTTACATTAAGTAAACTCTTCAAAAGTTACAAGAGGTAGTTCACAAGTGAACTTTACATAGTCTTCTTTTTAAAGCTTCTTCTAAGACTTTGTGAGACTCAAGCCAATACTTAGGCTTGTCATAGACTTGCTCCAACAGCTCCCCCTCAAGCCAAGTATGCTTGAGGTCTTCAATCTTCCAAGATTACCTACAAACCAATCATAGCCTTGAATTTGCAAAGCTTTGTACCATCCAATGCTTTGGTTAGAATATCTGCACATTGTTGATGAGTGGACACATATGATATTTGAATCTCTTTGCTTAGAACCTTCTCTCGTACATAGTGATAATGAACTTCAATATGTTTAGTCCTTGCATGAAAAATAGGATTAGCAGCCAAATGAATAGAACTCATATTGTCACCAAAAATAGTTGGAGTTCCGAACTCCAATCCAAGATCTTTGAATAATGTCTTCATCCACATAGCTTCTTGTGTAGCTATGGCAAGACCTCTATATTCAGCTTCAGTAGAAGAGAGAGCAACTGTGGGTTGCTTCTTGGATGACCATGAAATAAGCTTTGAACCTGCAAAGGTAAGATAACCTGAAGTGCTCCTTCTATCTTCCTTGGAGCCAGCCCAATCTGCATCAGAAAATAGCTTCAAACCTAAATCAGATACATAAGGATAATAAAGTCCTTCATTTATGGTTCCTTTGAGATACTTGAGAATCCTTTTGGCAGCATCCATATGTGGTTTCCTTGGTGTGTGCATAAATTGACTTAGCACACTCACACTATAACATATATCTACTCTTGTCAATGTGGCATAGTTGAGACTACCCACTAGACTTTGATATGATGTGATGTCCTCTATGAGTTCACCTTCATGTGAGCTCAATTTGTGATTGACCTCCATTGGAGTACCTGCAATCTTACAATCTTGCATCTTGAATTTTGCCAACATGTCCTTAATGTACTTTCTTTGAGTGAGAAACAAACCATGATCTTTGTAGACAACTTCCAAACCTAGGAAGTAGGTAAGTGTGTTGGAGTTAGACGTCTGCGGAAGCACGCGAACAGCACAAGGAAGAGGAAGAAGCTTGGAGCACAACACACAAGACTGAATATATTACTAGAGAATGTACAAAGATAAGTAGCCCATTAGGGCAATAGGCGTATATACAAGCCGGGGGAAAAAAACCTCCTAAAGAGTGAAAAAAGTGCCCCGGCGGTCCTAGAGTGTTCACACACATCACTACCTAAATATATCAACAAATCCCCCCTGGGAGTGATGCGGTGAACAAGGAGCTGGCACTCATGTATAAGGAAGTGCCGAGCTATGTGGAAATCACTCCACAAAAGGAAGTAAGCCCAAAGCTTTGCGGAAAGCTTCAAACTTCTCCCTAGGCAGAGCCTTCGTGAAAAGGTCTGCAATGTTCTCCTGCGTGGGCACATATGCCAAGCTGATCTCCCCAGCAGAGAACCTCTCCCTGACATAGTGATAATGCACCTCAATGTGCTTAGTGCGAGCATGGAACACAGGGTTCCTCGCAACTGCCAATGCGCTCTGACTGTCAGTGAAGATGGTGGTGGCAGAAGACTGGCCAACACCCAAATCAGCCATAAGGCGTCTGAGCCACACACACTCAACAGTCGTTGTGAAAGCTGCCCTATACTCAGCCTCACAACTGGAAGTGGCCACAGTAGGCTGCTTCTTGCTCAACCAAGATATACATGAGCTACCAAGCATGAAGCAAAAACCACTGGTGGACACACGAGTGTCATAGCAACCAGCCCAATCTGAGTCAGAAAAAGCATGCAAATCTGGCGGTAGTGATCCCCCCTTGGGATAAAACAACCCAAGTAGCCGAGTACCACTCAAGTAGCGAAAGATGCGCTTAACCGCTTTCCAATGCGTGACTCCTGGGCAATGCATAAACCTGCTCATCTGTGAGACAGCAAACTGAATGTCTGGCCAAGTAATGCATAAGTAAATCAAGCATCTAACAGCCTGCTGATAGAGAACAGCATCAAATGCATCTCCAGCATCATGAAGACTCAATCGTAAACCTGTCTCCATAGGAGTGGCAATAGGCTTACAATCTTCAAGGCCAAAACGCTGCAATAATGTGTCAATATATTTCGTTTGACACAAAGCCATTCCACCATCAACTTGCATAAACTGAATGCCCAAATAGTGATGCAAATGCCCCAAATCAGACATCTCAAATGAGGCATGCAAATCAGCCTTGAAATCAGCAATATGCTTCTCAAGAGGACCAGTGAGCAGCATGTCGTCTACATAGACAACAATGATCAAAAGCACATCAGTAGCACGCTTAACATATAAGGTGCTTTCAGTTGGACTGTTCTCAAAACCATGTGCAATCAGATAGGCATGTATTTTCTCATACCAAGCACGTGGTGCTTGCTTTAAACCATATAATGCCTTCTTTAACCTGCACACTTGGTTTTCATGCCCTTTCTGCACAAAGCCACGGGGCTGAAAAACATACACTTCTTCATGCAAGTCACCATTCAGAAATGCTGTTTTAATGTCCAACTGATGTACATTCCAACCATGATGGGCTGCAAGTGCACAAATGCTCCGAACAGTAGTCATACGGCATGTAGGTGCAAAGGTCTCATCAAAATCAATGCCTCTTTCCTGCGCATAACCCTTTGCAACAAGCCTAGCCTTATACCTGTCAATTGTACCATCAGGTTTACGCTTCAGCTTGTATACCCACTTAGTGCCAATGGCCTTCTTGCCAGGAGGCAAGTCACATAAAGACCATGTACCATTCTTCATTATAGCATCATATTCAGATTGCATAGCAGCCATCCAATTTTCTGAATTTTGTGCTTCATCAAAAGAAACAGGCTCATTCTCATCACAGAGACTAGATGCAGCCATAGCATAGCAATCTGATGCAAAGGAGGTACTATGAGAGCCTGAACGAGTACGATATGACAAAGGTGCATCTAATTTGCTGTCACGCAAAGTCTGCACCAGCCATTTTGGCATAGTTTTTGCCTGTTCAATATCAGCTCTCTCATCAACAAGTGCATCATGTAAATCTGCATCAGAAATGGCATGATCTGCATCATCATATGAAACCTGCAAAGGCTGAGAAGTTGCCTCATTAGGACCAGCGCTAGCCTGTCCACCTGTAAAAAGAGGCATCAAAGTATCATACATGTCTTTGGAGCTAACAGATGTCTCCTTAGTACATGAAAGCAATGGCTGAATAGCATCTTCCACAAAGACAACATCACTAACCAGAATGCGTTTAGTCTGTGGATGATACAGACGATAGCCTTTACTTTCAGAACTGTACCCAACAAAAATACATTTTACTATCTTATCATCCAATTTTCTGCGATGTTGTTCAGGCACTAATGCATATGCCAAACAACCAAAAACACGCAGATGAGCAACAGATGGCTTGCGGTCATGCCAAGCCTCATATGGAGTGATAGACTGCAACGCTTTCGTGGGACACCTGTTCAGTACATATGCTGCACACATGACAGCCTCAAGCTAGAAACTATGTGGTAAAGCCTGACTTTTGACCATGCACCTCGCCATCTCCATGAGTGACCTGTTCTTTCGTTCAGCAACTCCATTTTGTTGAGGTGTATACGGCACTGTACACTGGTGTTTTATCCCACGTTCAGCCAGAAATGCATTAAAATCTGAAGACATATATTCCCCCCCTCGATCAGAACGGAGGGTGCCCATTTTACATGCTGACAGATTTTCAGCCAAAACCAAAAACTGTTTGAAGCACATGAACACTTCGGACTTTGCTTTGAGTGGATATACCCATGCATGCCTGGAAAAATCATCAATGAAAGTCACGAAGTAAAGGTAATTTCCAAAAGAGGGTGTCTGCATAGGACCACAGACATCACTATGTACAAGCTGCAATTTCTGCATAGCCCGAACTGAACCATCTTTTGGAAAGGAAGAACGCTGCATTTTGCCCAAAATACAGCCTTCACAAACATGTTTTCCAGGTGCCTCAAGTTTGGGCAAAGAGGACACCATTTCAGATTTCTGCAGGCGTAACAAACTAGCAAAATTCAGATGACCAAAGCGTGCATGCCAAAGCTTTGCATCTGACATAGCCTGAGAATCATGAACTGCACATGCCGAATCATTCACAGATTTTTCATAGTCTATGAGCTTATACAGCCCACGACATAAAATGCCAGAAGCAATAATCACATCGCCATTTGAGAGATCATGGACTGTACACCTGTCATCAACAAATTTCACAACCAAGCCAATCTTGGCTAATGCAGAAACTGATAACAAGTTCTTTTTGATCCCTGGCACAAATAAAGCATCTGACAAAGTGAAAGAACTACCATCAGCAGTAGTCAGAATGATCTTACCAACTCCCATAACAGGATAAGAGGAGTTATTGGCGCATGTGACAGTATTCCCTGTAGGGGCAGGCTCCAGTGAAGAGAAGAAACTGCGCTGCGAGGTAATATGTTTGGTTGCCCCACTGTCAAAGTACCAAACATCGGAGTCTACTGCAGACATGCACTGATCATGAGAAGATGGGTCAAAACTGCAAACAGTAGTAAACGCCCATTCTTCTTCCTGCACAAGATTTGCAGACTCTGTTTTTGGTGTAGAGGCCTCTGCAACAACCATTCCAGCCTCTTTCTTCTTTGCCTCTTTAGCAGCCAGTTTTGGACAGTTCTTTATAATATGATCATTTCCTTTACAGTACTTGCAGAACAATTTCTGCTTTTCTGATTTCTTCTCATCTTTATCCTGGTTCTTCGATTGTGCAGCATTTGCAGATTTCTGCTTACTAGTAGAAGAGCTCCATTTTCCTTTGCCCTTCTGACTAGCCAGGAAAGCTTGATCTGCAACATGCATAATGGACCTGTTCTGCCTGGACTGATCTTCCTGCAACAGAACAGAGACTAATTCCTCAAATGACAAGGCATTCGGATTGCCTTTCATCATCAATCGAAGAGCAGAGGCAAAACTCTGATATGAATCAGGAAGGCCATTCAGAACGGTCTGCACAAGTGAGCTATCTGGTATAACCTCATCAGCAGAAATCAATTGTTCCTTCAGGTCTTTGATCTTTGTAAGAAAACTGTCCATCGAATCACCTTCATTCATGTGCTCACTCTCCAACTGTTTTCGGAGGTAAGCAACACGAGCCTCATTCCTAGCCTGGTACAAAGTGGTAAGTGTATCCCAAGCATCCTTTGCTGTTCTGCAAGAGCGAATGTGAGGAATAATGGCACGTTTGACAGACAAAGCTATCAATGCATGTGCCTGGGCATCTCTGCCATCCCAACGAATCTGCTCTGCAGTAGGTGCAACAGAAACAGCAGCACGAACAGGAATCTGCGGAATATCATCTTCGACACCATCTTCATCAGCTCCAACACCTGTATTTGCAGTACCTGTCGTTACAGGTGTAACAGGACGTCTTTCAACACCCTGCACAATGTTCCACAATCCTTTTGCAACCAGTACATGTCGCATCATATAAGCCCATAATGGGTAGTTGGTACCATCCAACTTATCCTCAACAGCCAACATACGGAATACATCACTGCTTTCAGCCATGGCCGGTGACTAAAATACCTTGATGCAGAAAATTGACTGTATCTCAAAAAGTTGAACAGAACTGCCCAGACAAGTTCTGCTAGACCTGTAGCAGACTTCGAGACGCTTAAACTGGCGAACAGAAACTGGTATATACCTTTGGCACAAAAGGACGAAATAGCCTGCACAAGCACTACGATAGTGCGTTCGGAGGCCGAAACGAGCTCAGATCGCGATTTCGGCACCACAGAGCGAAGCCGTTTTGATCTCGAAAACACCCTGAGTATGCTCACCAAATTTTGTGCGAATCTGAGACTGCAAACGGAGGAGTGTCGACGGCGCCCTAAAAGAATCAACGACCTGCTCTGATACCAATTGTTGGAGTTAGACGTCTGCGGAAGCACGCGAACAGCACAAGGAAGAGGAAGAAGCTTGGAGCACAACACACAAGACTGAATATATTACTAGAGAATGTACAAAGATAAGTAGCCCATTAGGGCAATAGGCGTATATACAAGCCGGGGGAAAAAAACCTCCTAAAGAGGGAAAAAAGTGCCCCGGCGGTCCTAGAGTGTTCACACACATCACTACCTAAATATATCAATAAAGTGAACCCAAATCACTTATCTTGAACTCTTCTCTCATCTGATCTTTGATCTTCTTCATACCATCTGCATCATTTCCTGTCAATATAATATCATCTACATATACACATAGGTAGATGACCTCGGAATTACTCTTTTTAATAAAGAGTGAAGGAACTGCCTTGCTTGGTTGAAAGCCTTTGTCTTGCAAGAATGAAACAAGCCTGAAATTCCAAGCTCTTGGAGCTTGCTTGAGACCATACAATGCTTTGTTAAGTTTACACACATAATCAGGATAAACTTGATTCTCAAAACCAGGCGGTTGTGCCATATATACCTCTTCTGTTATCCAACCATTCAAGAATGCATTCTTTACATCTAGTTGAAGTATCTTCCAATTCTTGGAAGAGGCAATACTAAGCAAAACCCTAATAGTAGGCATCTTTGCCACAAGATAGAAAGTCTCCTCATAATCAATTCCCTGAGTTTGTGCAAAGCCTTTTGCCACAAGCCTTGCCTTATACCTGTTAATTGAACCATCAGAATTTTTCTTGAGTTTATAGAACCATCTTGAGCCTATTACCTTCATGGATGAAGTCTTGGGCACCAAATCCCAAGTGTTGTTTTCCTCAAGTGCTTCAATCTCTTCCTTCATTGCATGCTTCCATTCTGTTTTTGCTTTGGCCTCTTCAAATGATGATGGCTCCTCTTGGTTTATGTCCTGTGCTATGTAGATAGAATGCTTAGTTACTAATGAGGTGTCAAACCCATACCTTTCTGGTTTTTTCTTTTCCCGCATAGATCTTCTTAGGCCATGATGTGATGATTCTGCTTCATGTCCAAGTTCCTGCAATTTTGCTTTACCTTTAGACTTCCATGCTTTGATCTTTTCCATGTGAGATTCTTCATCATCCTCTGAGGTGTCTTGTTCTTCAATCTTTGATTGTTCTCTACCAAGCTTTGGAAAATCTTCTTCAAGATCATATGGTAAATTGATCTTCCTGCATGAATCTTCATACCATGAATTGTTCTCATCAAAAACTACATCTCTGCTTACCAAGAATCCTTTGTTGATAGGGTTGTATAACCTGTAGCCCTTTTGATTGTTGTCATATCCAATAAATACACACCTTTCTGCCTTTGGATCCATCTTGCCTCTAACCTGTGAAGGAACATGAGCAAAAGCAATACATCCAAAAATTTTACAATGATCTAAGCTTGGTCTTCTTCCATTCCAAGCCTCATATGGAGTCATCCCATCAAGGGATTTTGAAGGCAACCTGTTAATCAAGTAAGTGGCTGTAGATACAGCCTCAGCCCATAAGTAATTAGGTAAATGCTTTTCATTTAACATAGACCTTGCAGCTTCAACAATTGTCCTATTCCTCCTTTCTGCCACTCCATTTTGCTCAGGAGTGTACCTTGTAGTTACCTCTCTTTTGATTCCTCTTTCTTGAAGAAAAGAATCAAACTCATGGGAGAAATATTCTCCCCCTCCATCTGACCTTAGCCTTTTTAGTGATTTACCTGTTTGATTCTCCACAAGAGCCAAATATCTTTTGAAACATGAAAAAACTTCATCTTTGTGTTTCATAAAGAATAGGATAGTCCATCTGCTGCAATCATCAATAAAGGAAACATAATACCTTGATCCAGATATTGAAGCTTCCTTGCTAGGTCCCCATACATCTGTATGAACCAACTCCAAGAGATCTCCATGCATATAACCTTTCTTCATGAATGGTAACCTGTGAGACTTTCCAAATTGACATGCACTGCACTTATAAATCATATGTTGTTTTGACAAATTAGGAAGTCCAAGTACACTTTGGTCCCTGCAGATTTGCTTTAATGACCTTTCACCAATATGTGCTAACCTTTTGTGCCATACTGCCAATTCTGTGAGTGTCTGACTACCATAATTAAAGAGAGCAATGTTTCTAGTGTCCTGTAATTCAAATGTGAACAATCTACCTGTCTTTTCACCTTTTGCAATTCTTCTGAATCCTTGACTTGGATCTTCAACAAATGCTCCTGCTTTTGTGAACCTGACTTGCAACCCTTTCTCTACTATCTGCCCAACACTTATCAAATTCTTTGTAATGGTAGGGACATAGAGTACCTTACTGAGTAGGTTGATGTTTCCATCAGGTGCTTTGACATTGCCTATTTTCTCCATAGGATGTTTTGTATCATCTCCTGTTTGTACCTCATGCTTATTCCTTGGATCTTCTAAATCTGATAGGAGTGCCACATTTCCTGCCACATGATTTGAACAACCTGAATCTATGTAGAAAACATGCTCATCAGATTTACCTTGTGGCATAGCCATGTTCATGATCAATAATGAATCCTCTTTGTTTGAGTCTTCTGTGTAGTTATTGTAGTCTCTCCTTCCTTTGTAGCCTCCTTGATAGTTTGAATGATTGTAGTTGTTGTAGTTGCCATGGTAGTTGTTGAACCTTCCTCTTGAGTAGCCATAACTTCCTCTACTGTATCCTCTGCCTCTTTGATTCCTGGAATTCCTAAAGCAATTTTCAGTTGTATGATTAGTTAATCCACAAATAGAACATGAGTTGGAGTCTTGGGATCTCCCCCTGCCTTGTCTACCTCCTCTTCCTCTACCTCTGCCATGTCTTCCTCTACCTGCATAGTTAGCTTGATATGTACCTGCTTCATCATCCACTTTCTTTGCCTTTCCTTTGTTATCTTTAGACTTGCTTTTATCCGTGTATAAAGCTGAAGATTGATTACCTTTAGAGCTTTCTCCATTTTTGATAAGCTTTGCCTCTTGAGTAAGTAGTTGTCCAATGAGTGTGTTGAAACTAGGTACATGCATGTCCATGTACAAATCCATAGCTGTGGTGAATGCTTCCCACTTATCATCTGCCTTCAAGCCATTGATGACCTGCCTTACAATTTGCTCTTCATCTATTACCTCTCCAATGCTTCCCAACTGATCTGCTATGTCCTTGAGCTTTGTGACAAAATCAGTCACATTTTGTTTGAGTTGTGAACTCCAGCCATAGTTGATGCTTCCTAGCTTTGGTGCTTGAAGAAAAGAAAGCTTCAAGTGCATCCCACACTTCCTGAGATGTCTTAAAACTTCTAATGTGAGGCAACAAAAAATCTGAGATAGAGTTGAGGAGATAAGACCTTGCAAGTGCATCCTTGGAGCACCATGTGCTCAATCTTTCTTGCTCTTCTTGTGTTGGTTGACTTTTGTTCCTGAAACTTGGCATAACTTCATCTCCAGCCACAGAACCATATAAACTTCTACCTTGGAGATAAGCTTCCATCCTTAATGACCAAGCTGATTAATTACCTCTATCCAATTTGTCAATTGATGAAGAAAATCCATCTGCCATGTTGTCCAACCTTGCTCTGATACCACTGTGAAGAGATGGATAGGTATGTGCTTGAAGATGAAGAGGTGTTGCAAAATCCTTGATCTACACCAGCCAAATGAACTCCAGGAGTAGATGGTGGGCCCTTTTAGCTTGCCAATGGATGTATTAGACACCCTATGTACCTTGGAAGATCACTCTCAAAAAGATAGATCAAAATAGATAAGTTGGAGTTAGCTCAGAGGTGAAAACTTGCTATTCTTGGTTCATACACCTGTCCAGTGTTTTAGATAATTCTCTGAGCAGAGCAGCAATTATCTCAATTCCTCTTGGGGAAGTCTAGGCAATTTAAAGAGCTAACTTTCAACAGTAATCTCATCAAAAATAATGAACCACACACTGAGAATGAGTTTTAACAAGTCATGACATCATCCCGATTTTCACGGGCTGCTATAGAAATAGACCAGTGAGCAGATAAATCAACATAACTCAAAATGTAGAAATCCAATGATTATGAAAATTTGTATGATTATACTAGACAGTAAGCTAAATCCAACAAGATTTAAATCACTGAATTTGGATAAGTAACCACTGAGAAACACCTCTGACAAGATGAGTGAAAAAGTCGGGTACTTGACAGAGAGGTGAAGATGAACAGACCCTGTTGACTTCAAATGAACATAACTGAAGATTGCAACATCCAAATGACATGCAAATTTTTGAGCATATAGTAGAATTATAGAGCTAACTTTACCAAGTTAAATCACTGAAAATGATGCACCAAGCTCAGAGAAAACATCTCTGCAAGCTGACTGAGAAAACTGAGAGTAATGGCAGTGAGTAGTACACTTCACAATAACATGGAAAGATGAAACCAAATAATCATGAAAATGAAAGTATATTTCTTGTACAATACAATGAGTTACTGATACATATGTGTGCCTTGTAATCACACCTTGATATGGCATAAAGCTCAGCTCTTGGAGGTCTTCACATAGGTCTCTCTAACCACGACTAAAACTGCCATCTATTTATAGTTGAGTTTGGGAGGCTAACTTCCCTCAATCACTCTCCAATCAATCAATGATTGATTTGATTCTCTACCTACCACAAATCACGAATTCGTGGCTCCTCTTTCCATTCTTGATCATGTGGACTCAACCACTTAAGATTCTCTTACTTTTACATTAAGTAAACTCTTCAAAAGTTACAAGAGGTAGTTCACAAGTGAACTTTACATAGTCTTCTTTTTAAAGCTTCTTCTAAGACTTTGTGAGACTCAAGCCAATACTTAGGCTTGTCATAGACTTGCTCCAACAAAGATTATGATGCATTGATGGAGAATCAGACATGGGATTTGGTTCCTAAACCAAATAGTCAGAAGATCATTGGATGTAAATGGTTTTACAAAACTAAGAGGTATGCAGATGGAAGTGTGTCTAGGTATAAAGCTAGACTTGTTGTGAAAGGGTTTGCTCAAACATATGGTGTAGATTATGATGAGACCTATAGTCCTCTGGCAAAGATGACAACCATCAGGACACTTATAGCCATTGCTGCATGTAAAGGTTGGAAATTATGTCAATTAGATGTGAAGAATGCTTTCTTAAATGGTTATATTTCATATGATGTTTTCATGGAGCAACCACAAGGATTCAGAGATGAAAGGTATCCAGATCATGTGTGCAAGCTCAAGAGAGCTTTGTATGGCTTGAAGCAGGCTCCAAGGGCATGGAATTATAGACTTGTGAAGTTCTTGAAAGAACTTGGATTTCAAGTATCAAAGGCAGATAGTAGTTTGCTTGTCAAAGCAAGTGATGATGGGTTCATTTACATGTTCATATATGTTGATGATATAATTCTTACAGGTTCAGATGAGAAAGGCATTCAAAGCCTAAAGAAACAAATGGAGAAAGAGTTCAAGATTAGTGACTCGGGAGACTTGTCATATTTCTTGGGCATGGAGATCTCTTACACTCAACATGGAGTTTATATAACTCAAGAAAGGTACTTGAAGAACTTGTTGATCAAGTTTAAAATGAATGATTGCAAGGTAGCACCTACTCCAATGGAGGTGAATCACAAATTAAGCAGATATGGAGGAGAAGAGTTCAAGGATATGAAGCTATATCAAAGTTTGGTTAGTAGTCTGATTTATGCTACTTTAATTAGGCCTGATTTGTCATATGCAGTTGGAGTATTGTCTCAATTCATGCATTGTCCTAGGAAAGAACATTGGATTGCAGGTCAAAGAGTGTTGAGGTACATTAAGGGTACACTCAAAGAAGGTTTGTATTATGGTTTTACATCAGATACAAACATCAAGATCTATAGTGATATAGATTGGGCAGGTAATCCTGATGATAGGAGATCAACTTATGGATACTTATGTTATGTGGGAGATAAGTTAATTTCTTGGTGTTCAAAGAAGCAACACACAGTTTCTTTGTCATCTACAGAAGCAGAGTACAAAGGTATGGTGGAAGCTGCAAAGGAAGTGATATGGCTTAAGACTCTTATGAAGAGTTTTGACATCATTCAGAGTACACCCACTATTCATGGAGATAACATGAGTTCATGGTATCTAGCTCCTAATCGTGTCTTTCATGATAGGACTAAACACATTGAGATTCAGTATCACTTTCTAAGAGAAAAAGTGATGGATAAAGAGACTGAAGTAATTCATACTTCAACAAAAGATCAGATAGCTGATATGCTAACCAAAAGCTTGGATGGACCAAAGCTACAGAGATTTAAAGACATGGCAGGCATAAAAAAGATAGATAAAACCTCAATTGATGATTGAGGGGGAGCTGTTGGTGCAGGGCAATCAACAATTGAAGTTTTGGGTGAAGACTTGAAGTCAAGGACTGAAGAAAAGACCAAGTCATGAAGCATGAAGGAAATGCATATCCAAGAGATAAAGATGTGTATACATATGTACATTATTTTAGAGCCAGTTCATCATATACTTTCGTATGGTCATGAGCTTGTAAAAATTTGCCTATATATACAAAGAAAATGACGGGGCAAAGTAGAGAGATTATGTGAGAACTAGAATAGAGAAGAATTAGAGTCATTAGACATCTTAGAAATGAGTAGAATCTCATCAATTGATCCTCTAAAATTGGTGAAGGTTTGAGTTACTCTTGTTATAGAGGTGCTCTAACTACAAGATTAGCTTGTTCTTTTGGAGATTAACACTCTCCATCTAAAAATACATAGTACATAGAGAAACCAAACCAAAGATTTCACATGTTTCCTAAATGGACTCTAACTCACATCACAACATGTGTAACCAAGCCATTATATGTTCTTTTAAAGAACATACACAAAAGTGTTTGGCAGCCATTTGGCATTTCCCATGAATACTAATGGTAACAATTTTGAAGCTCCTTCATGCATAATCTTCTGTATACAAGTTCCATAAATCCAATAAGACTTTTCTTGGTTCTTTCAAGAAATTCAATCTTCAATTTTGGGGCTATTCCTCAACCATAACATTTTCCTTGCAAGTTTCTTGAACATGTCCAATTGTGGTGGGAGCAACCACCACTCATGAACAACTCTTTAGCACTTGTCAACCTACTTTTTGCAAGAGTGAGCTGAGCCTTGTATAAGGTTGATCTTGGATTGCTTTTGAGCTATTTAGCTCAGCTATAATTATTCATTTCTCACATATAATGTTTGAGCACACACTACATACGCATTAGTGGACTCCACATGTATGTTCATATATTATGATACAATGGTTAAAGTTTTTATAAACCTTTACATATAAAAGAGAGTTATGGTAAGGCCTTCTTAACTCCGAGACACATAGATATTGGGTTAGCTTCAGTGACAAGGTGAAAGACATACACTAGCCTTGTCGTATGAGATCCATGTTAATCGACTTATGGGTGCTAGATAGGGCTAGTTAACTTCCTTGGTTACATGGATTATATGCAATGATCTCAATTCGATATTGTCTTGCTTATGCAATCCTATGTGATATTGTTTACAATCTCATGGTTTTGGATTGTTGATTGTTGGAACATCAAGCTTACACTATGCTTGAGGTGGATTTGATCTACATCAAAGGCTATCGCGTCGAAAGAATATCCGTTGGAGAGTTCTTTTTCATATGCTCATTTATTGTTTTTTTTTTTGAGAGATTTTTGATGGCTCATTTACCGTTGTAAAAGCCTTGAGCTTTACACATGTAAAGGTAGAAAGATAGAGCCCAAATCCCATGAATTTGTGGTGATCAAAGTTACATTCAATCAAGCAAATCAAATCACCTAAAAGTAGATCAAACTAGATCTTCACTTTTCCTAGATTGTAGGAAAGTGAATTGATTCCCTTCAATAACCATTCCCACCTTCATTTGAATTCAAATTCGACTTGTAAAAGTCGTGGAACACTCCTAGAGTCTATATAAAGACTTGAAATCACTTGTACATTACATGGAAGCAATATACACACACTTGTGACCATCATTGTCTTTCTCCTTCAATTCTCTGCATCATCTTCTTCGCCAACAGTAATCTTGCAGAGGCTGCAACTCTCTCTCTCTCTAGAGCTCCAAATTGAGTGCAAGATGACTCATTGGAAAGGTATAAGTGTCTAGTTTATGCCTATAAATTTTCAGATTTGGAGAAATCTCAGTTTTTTGTCTCGGGGTCAATCTCTGCGTATTCCTGAAAAATAGGAAGTACCACCGGTGAATGTTGCATTCATTCCTATAGCATATTTTGCTTATTCCTTATACTTTTGTGCATTCCATACACTCAACCCTATGTGTATCACTCCCATAAAAGGATTTTTTCTAATTATAATCATGCTGGTCGCTATGGGCATTTGAATTTCATTGTCTCTTGCATAGATAATTCCTCTAGACTGACAAAAAAGATTGAATTCATGTCAGGTATATTCACTCACATTATCTGAACATAAAGCCTTGAGCTTAGTTCCCTTTTCAGTCTCAACTGAAGCAAGCCATTTTCTAAAGTTAGGGAATACATCATCCATCAATTTGATAGGATATACCTAGAATTTTCTAGTAGCATCATCTATGAAAATGAAAAAGTAAATAGAACCACCTAATGACCTTGTGTACATGGAGCCACACATATCTATAATGAACGAGATCTAAAGGATGAATTGAAGAGTCAATGTGCTTATGCACATTCCTAGTTTGCTTTCCATATTGACAATTCTCACAAAATGAAAAATAAGAGAAAGATAACATAAGTAGCTAGAATAAGAAAGATTTTACATTCCACTATGAGATATATGACGTTCATGCCGAATAAAAGCCATATGTTGTTCAGTAATAGCTAACAAGTGTTCTTTTTATGATATAAATAAAAGATAATGTGACCCCATTTTTCTTTCTTTTGCAATAACCATATTGCCCTTTGATATGCAAAAGGATTGAGCATAGAAAACCACCTTGTAGCCAAGGTCATCAAGTTTTCCAATTGACATGAAACTATGTGGTAAGTGAGATAAATGGTGTACATTATGCATATTAAATTTTGAACCATCAATGAATTGCACAACCACATCTCCAATCTTGACAATGTCACACTAGTAAGAGTTATCAAGTATAGTACCAAGAGACATTGTTGCATAATTAGAGAACCATTCTCTATGTAGTACCACATGGAAAGAAGCACCAGAATCTAGAGCCACATGTGAGAAAGAGAATCAACCATAAGAGCCTCAGTGGGCACAATATTGTCAAGTGTTATCATATCATCATAAAAAATAACATTAATTTCTTCAATCTTCACAAGCAAAGCACATGGTGCAAATAGTCATTTAACATGCCCATTAATATTTTGTCCTTTACCTTTAGCATTCTTTAATGCATAGAACTCTTTCTTCATGTGTCATTTCTTATGATAATAATGGCATTGGATCTCCCTCTTTGTTGATTTACTTTTACTCTTATTTTGTTTACCTTTCTTTTCCTTGTTCTTGCTCCTACCACGTTGTAGATTCATTGCTTGGTAAGAATTACGAACATTATGCATCTCCACTAAGAGTGCAAACCATACATTTTCTACGAATCTCCTCACTCAAAAGTGTTCCACATATATCATGATAGACTAGTTTGCCACCAAGTGCACTATTGCTAATAGCTATGCTAAATGTATCCCATGATGATGGATAAAATGCATAACAATAATATTACTTTCATTTAATTATCCATATCCAT